>MU922458.1:0-10481 GCA_036418165.1 Cooperia oncophora
CTTCGTCATGCATCTTGCCGCAGTTTGACAATTGCACGTAATCAGCACTTTCTTAAACTCATCTCTCCATCGGGATTTCGGTCGTCCAATCCGTCTTCGCAAATATGGGTGCCATTCCGTGAGCAGTTTTGACCACTTGTTTCTACTTGAACGAGCCATTTCCCAGGCGTAACTCCACTTCCTTTCTAAGGCTTTCTCCACCACATCCTTAACTTTCGTCACCCCACGTAACCAGGCATTTGTCTTATGATCCAACCAGATAACATTTTAAGGTGCTGCAAAATAAGAACCGAAGATGATGACGAGGGCCAGAACTCAAGAGCAACTGTGCTGCTTCTGCAATATCCCTCAGAGGCCGCGCATTCCCACAGAACATGATAAAAACGGCCTAAGCGTCCCACGTTAGTTTAATACAAGCAAAACGCAATTTCCTGATGCGAATAACATTTGAGGTGTTGCTCATGCTTCAAAGTCCGAATAGAAGGTGATGAAGATGAAGGCTAGAAATGAAGAACAACGAATGCAGATGTAAAACAAAAATGAAAAAGTTAAGGAAACACAAATCAACAAAATCGCGTGTAATTCCTTCAGTTCGGCGCGATTCCGGCTCCAAAGCCATAGAAATACTTTAAACTTACGAGTGGGACGACGACGACTAAAACCAGATTCAGGTGTTGCAAACAAAAGCCGAAGATGATGACGAGGGCCAGACAAGAGATGAAGATGAACAAGAGAGATGAAGTAAATCATCATAATCGTAGGCAATGCATGCTAGTTGTTCGCGGTCAGCCGCACGCGAGGAGTGCAATTCCCACGCTAATACAAGCGCATTGGTGCGCGCTATTTTACGACCTGGAGCCAATTTCAAGCCAAACACTCGAAAAGTACCCCTCTTTTGAACACCCATAACTTCGTTGAAAGTAAAGCTCTCGGAGAGGGAAAGTGGGAATGAGTGGAGCTAGGTTGGCTCTTGTTACCTGAGTTTGAGCGATTTCAAAAACATTTCTTTTCTAGGAATTTTTCTCCGTTGTGATCCTCTTGTGATCATGGGGGCCAACCACAAGTCGCTACGCTTTGGACATCCATGGCAAGCTTCATACAAGGCCTTTCGTAAAAAAAAGAACTGTGCCGGAAGCATGAAGCTTTCTACTTTCCAGCAAACTTTCATTTTCTCCCTAGGCCTGCTATTCGAAAAAATCCCCCGTTGTGATCATTCGTGATCACTCCCCCACGACACGAAAAATCAACCCCTCCGAGGCCATGAAACCTCCAGTTGGCTTGAAGACTTTGGTATGCTTCTAAAACGCATGTTTTCGTCAAGTATATCAGGTAATAGTTCATTGGGCTCTAATTGGCATCACCTCTGCAATGCGCCATGCATAGGGCTTTCAGGCAGAGGTGTTGGGAAGGTGCAACTTCTAGATAGGGCTTCCTAAGCGCAAGCACATGTGTTCCTGAAAGGTCTGAAAATGTACTTTCATCTGTTTATTGATCGTCACGTCGTGAGTCCTTTGGTTTATTTATAGATATGGTGCCCTTGTGGGCGGTCATCGTAGCTCCTACCATCGCCCCTTCCTCGTACGTATTGTCAGTATGCTACACCAGCGCCAGAGTGCTGGACGTGCTTGGGACGTACGTAGGTACTGCGACCCCCCCCCCGCTCGACAGCAAAATTTTGTAAAAAAACCAGAAATTTTTTGGGAAAAAATAGACAAAGTGGTAGGAGGTTGGAAAAATCTAGGGAAGAAGGTAACATGGGGAGGGGGTCGTACTTGAAGATGGAATTAGGGGGGGGTCGTATTTTTCAGGAAATGATCACAACGCAATGGCCTAAGAATCCTAAATATTGGTTGAGCCAAATCTCTAATTCAAAAAAATAGGACAAAATTCCGTCCCAAACCTAAATTGCCAATGATCATCTAAGAAATCTGACCACATATGTGTTGAAACATTTGCTGATGTAGTTCAGCACGCGTATTTCTAAAATTAACAAACTTGCCGCGAACTCAACACTTCCGTTAAAAGGTTGTTTCATGCAAATACCACTCTGTTCTAGTGTGAGGCACATCCTGTATAGGGCGTATTATTCAGAATGTCGCGAGTGTTCCTCACTCTTTTGTATGCTTTGCTTTTGTATGCTTCTTGATTGTTTTTATTTGCAAGAATGATGCGTATTCAATAACATGCGCTTGAGAACCAACTGGAACCTAAAACTACGCACAAAAGAAAGGGGAACTGCTGATGTGTCTTTCGACAATTCGTGCACATTGTCGGGTGCTACTCTGTGAAATGCCCCTTACACTCTACAAATTGGGATACTTTTCGAACTTCAGTTTTTCTCATCTGACGGCTAATTGTTGCTCGCTTTCTTTGCAACTGTTTACCTTTAAAGTAATTCCTGTTTCGGTGTTTTTACCACCGTTATTCATTCGCAATCTATGAAATTTGTGATGTCGTATTTTGTTAGCTCAGCCCACGTACGTGCTATAAATGAGAAAAAAAAGTGTAACGAACTCCATGGCGCTGTCCTTCGAAAGTCCACTGATATAAAGAACCCGGGGGACTTCGGTATGCGTTGTGCGGACGGCGATGTCTAAAAAATCACTTTTTTTCGACAAGCACTCGAAACGAACCTCACAAAAACATTATAGATTTCACAAGTGGAACAGTAAAGAACTTTTCTAATGAAAAATACGGCGCCGTTTACATCTTATTACCACTGTTTTCCAAATATGGACTAGATGTGGTTTGAATTGACTCTCAGTCGTGGATCGCTCACCACATTCAGAACGATTGGGCTATCCGCTGGAAAATTATCTACTACAGTGGTTCGACTTTCTGGTTGCTAATGCATCTTTCGACGTGGGAAACCTCTATCCCCACCACAGTCCTGTGGCGCTTCAAGTATTTTCGAGCCAAACGGCTGTAGCGTCCATATGCACGGCAGAGACTACCTCTCAGAACAAATAATTCGGGTCTATTCAATTACTACCACCTAAAATCACGAGAACTTCATTCGAAGGTTCGTTCGTGGGGACTACGTCCAGTTTGACGTCTGCGCTAGCTAACGGAGCATCACTCCGGAGCATTGACCTCTCTGACCAACCGATGTCCACTTGCAGCTGGGTCTAATCAACAGTTTTGATCAAATGCCACCCGTCACAATTACCCGGAGCCGTCAAAAATTAGACGTAGATAATCTTAACTGCTCATCCATTGCATGCGAAGGACGCAAAATATGAGCGCTGCTTTACCTTTCAACTGCCTCACGATTTCCGCAGCAGATCTTTTGTTTCTCAAGGCATCCTCCAAAGTCATGCCACGGCGGTTGTCAAGCCCCAGGTAGGATTCGCAGAAGTTCACAACGGATGTCTGGCAGAAGAAAGGCGATTTCTTCGCTAAAAAATAAATGATTACGATTTCGATAACTTCGCATGAAATGAATGAACTCAAAAGGCAATATGCGCTGCGCATGTCAAAGCTGAGAATAACACCACTGATAATCTCTCACATCGGGGCGATGTAGTTTAAGATTTGACAACATGGCTAGGGGTCACTCGGGAGTGGGGGAAGGGGGTTCCACCTCGTTGTGCGGTACAAAAAAAAACTGAGTCCCGTGGCCGCAGTGACTTATCTTCGCAGCGCTGCCCATTGCATACGTCGCGCGACGGGTGTGGTACTTTACTCCCGAGTAACGGCTCCTTACTCCCGAGCAGCACGGCGACGCATCAGTTCCCAATACACCCGACGTGCGCCAACCCCCTCTGTGTCAATGTCGGGCTAATCAACCAGCCAAGAAAACAACCACTGCTGGTGCGCATCCGACCCGACACTCTGAAGTAATTGCAGTTACCACAATCCTGCGACCCAGCACGAAATCGCGAGAACGCGACAACGCCTTCTTCCCCAAAAATGGTCGCGTATCCGTTCATTGACAGGTTATTCGGCCGTTTCGCCCCCGCAAGAAAGCTAAGTCCCCGGTGCAGGGATCGGCTACGTCACCCATCTCTGTCCGGCGTTTGTGGCGCGAACCGCGCCGATGTTTTCACCCACTCAGCACGTTCCCGACGCGACTATCGCAGACTCAACCAAGGTACTTGTTGCTTTTCCGTGCCCTTTCTCTAATCCCTGCAGCAGTCTGTAGAGTATAACAATTGCCTAATCTGCCCTACCACACGCGCGAGATGGTCGCATTCCTGGCCCATGCCACCTCAGCGGATTCTGCCTGTCATCCCAACGATACCGCAGCATACCCTGATGGAAGCTTGAAAAGAGAACAAAAAAGAGAATCGAAAATCCCATACCTCCGATCTGTAACATTGCTAGAGCTTCGCCAGCTGATTCCACCACACGACAGTTTTTCTCAAATCCACACTTCACCGACTTTTTCCTTGCGTGTAGGGCACGCCTCATTCCTTCGCAAGCGCTCGTAATGCCCTGATGTTTCAAACATTATGTGGTCTTCAACTAAGACAACTATAGTATATTATCCTCAAAGCACGTCTTGCCCTCCTGCTTCACAACCCTCAGCCCTTCTGTTAACTTGGCGTGTAAATATTCACCATATTATCTAGATATCGCCCTTCAATTTATAAGTCTCCAAGCGTTAGTCCACAAGAATCCTTCAGTGCGCGTAATGTACTTTTTGTTTCCGCTATATGCTTCTGCTTCCCCTCTTTCTCGCTGTCTGAGAATTGAACCTCGCGTCATATTGCGGTACACACGCGGCCGCCATTGTAATGGCAGTTCTTCTCACCTTATCACTGATCTACCGCCAGGCCGGTAGTTCACACATTGCTTGAGAGCCGAAACACTTCAAACACATCGAATTACATCTTGAAATGACGGCTTTAGATAAACGTAGGGCTTGCGTGGTACCGCCCAAGCGGTATAGAGACTTTACGGTTCGTCGCACAGGAATTCCGAGCGCAGCAGAAAATGGAGACTATCTATTTCGACAGTCACAATGGCTAGATAAATCATGGCTAAAGTTCAAAGAGTTTCACAGCGTGCTCTGCATTCGAGCTTCTGACCTAGAATGGTCAACAACCCGGCCATTTCCAATGCGGTGCACACCGTTGTACGCGTCTTGGGACGGTGAACTCAAATCTACCTTCAGACTTTGCGGAACAATTCTCTGAACTGAGTTATGGAGGGTTTATTCCCGCGTAGTTGTTTTACATGCTATTGCAAGGAAACGTGGAGGAGTCCTCGAATATATATGGAGAGTCGTAATGAAACGTGGCACAGGGGCAACCGCGTCTTCCAGGGAGGAAGTCGCGGGATCGTTTCCCGTGATGACGCTCGATTTTGCACTTTTCCAGAACATGGCCGACAAAGATTCTAACAACGCAAAAACTTCCGGCGCAAAAACTGATCGCAACTTCCCTTACAGGCCTGTACTAGCCTGTAAGGGAGCCTGCGATCAGTTTTTTTCTTCGAGAGTGTAAACCGATTGCGGCCTGAAAGAGTGCTTGTGATTGTCTCCCTCGTGACAGATGTCACAAGGTTTTTGCAGTTTGATATACATATTCGTGTTCAGCGGGTCTAATCATCTCTGTTAGCAGGTCTCTAGCCGAATCTGGTATTTCAACCTTCTCTAGCCAAATCTGGTATTTCAACCTATCTTGGGAAATGTGAGCTCTTCTAGGGCTAATTAGCAGCAGACTGGAGCTCACCTACCATCGATAATTGATGTCAGGGTGGAATTTCCTCCCGGTAATCAGGAAAATGATGCAGGATTAAGTGAGAAAGGAATTATTTCTCGCGTAAAAAGATGGCCAAAGAGTCAGTTCGAAGAACAGCCAGTAGGCTACTCGTAGTATCGCTGTTGGTCACCAGTCAGCCATGACTAACGTGAGTCCATTTTTCGAAGTTGAGTCAGAACCTCAGATTTCGCTGGAGGGTGGTCGTTAGAGGCTATTTGCCACCTTGAACACGAGTACGGTACCCCTTTTGCACAAGGAGTGCTGTGTGTTATGCTACGGAGCCAATGCTTCGGCGCCAGCGTGCTTTGAAGAAAAAACCGTGGAGCAAAACCTCCGTAACTCCATTCAGAGAAACGTTCCACAAATTTTGAAGATAGGTTTGAGTTAATCGTCTCGGGGCACAAAAAGAAAAAGCGATGTGCACTTCATTGCAAGTGGCCGGGCTCCTGACATATCCTGGTGAGATTCCTCGATCATTAAGAGAAAGATGATGGTGCTTCCATTGAAATGTGCTTCAGCAAAACGATGACGAAAGAAAGCGTGATGCGGACGCAGATCGACTTTGGAATGAGCCAAGCAATCCTTTTCCACTCACAAGGGAGATCGTTCAGGGCGTGCCTCGCTTTTTCGGAGTGGTTCTTTGCTCTTTGTAGGGCCTTGCCCATGAACCATAAAAGTGGGCTTCATTTTCGCTGAGCGGCCCTGGAATGCCAAAAGAGCGAAAAAGAAATCCATGGAAACTGATTATTTTTGAGCCTCTACGAGCTGTAAACCGCTTGAAACTTTGACCAGTTGCTGAATGGAGGGACCCTATAAAGGTACTATCGGAATCGAAAAGTAGTCGGGGTATGGGGTCTTACTTGTGGCACGTAATCAAGCGTGAACGGCTTCATGGAATGGTTTCTTCAACGATCGGAGGAATCAGCAACAACGATCGGATGGCCTAGTGGATAGCGTGGAGGATTCTCAAGCGGACAGTTGGGGGTGGGGTTGATGGTTCGACTCCCCTCGGCGTGCGAGTTTTTGCATTTTTTATGTTTTGCTGTTTTCGCGTTCAAATATGTCTGTGCGTGAGTATGCGTTCGATAACTGCCATTTATGGGCACATTAATGGGGATACTCCATGAATAGGTGCTACCCAATTTTTTTCAGGTTTTACATACCATTAAGCAAGACCGTAATTGAAAGTTGACCTTTATAGGTCAGACCATGCCCGAATCACGAATATGGAACTCATTTGTAGCTATGGTGCCATTTATCGCTAATATGGAGCCACATGTTTCTTTCAATGAATGCGTTAGGTACACACATATAAGGGACGTGTAGCTATACACTGGCGCCAATTTATATCGGGGCCGAAAATAAACGTCAAAATCATGATCAGCGCGATCGATTACCTCTGTAGAAAAACTTTAGATAAAAAAAATTTTTCCGACTTTTTTGGGTGTGTGTTGGGTTGTGCCCGACAGTCTTTCTGTAGAAGTCTACAGTGCCTCGCCATAGGGACCCCTTTTTTATTAATATCCAAACATAAAACTAACAATATTGATGAATTTCACGCAGAGGAAGGAAGGAAAGTATTCCTCCAAGGTTGGCTTGAAAAGTTGTGGAACCTGAATGAGTGCAATTTCGGTCTCGGTAGGAGGAGATTGACATCTTCATTGGGCGAGCAGGCGGCAGGAATTGGCAAAGGCCCAGGATGTTTTTTCACGAATGCTACGGGAATGTGAGACTCCGGTCACCACTGCCGACCAAATGGTCCACCACAACCCGAAAAAATCGAAAAATTTTTTTGGCTGGAAGTTCGTCCATAAGGGTAATCGATGGTCCTGATTACGATTTTGACACTTATTTTCGACGTCGACGCAATTTGGCGCCAGTATAGCGCTTAACGTCCTCATATGGGGGTACATAGACGTACTTTTCGCTCCTTTTTTGGCGTTCCTGGGGCCGCTCAGCGAAAATGAACCCCACTTCTGTGGTCTATGTTCAAGCCCCTACAAAATGCAAAAAACCATTTTGAAAAAGCGGGGCACGCCCTGAACGACCTTCCTCGTCAGATCGCGATGGTAGTCACAAAAATATGGACATATGGAAGATTGGACTAGTATGGGACGAACAACTAATTGCCCCAACTGATGGGCTTCTCGTTGTATCTAAACAAATTTGTGGCTCGCTGCACCGTGCACACAAGATTAACTCTGCAACGGACCCGTCAGTTAACATACCTAGCTACAGCTTTCTGAACGCTAGCGAACAACTCACTTTTTCACCATTCCAGCAGATGTCAAGATCTCGAGAAAACGCTGAGTCTCCCTAATTTGCTCGACTTCCCCCATTAAAGTAGGTGCGAATGAATGTGTGAATTGGATCTCAACTTCTACCTGAACACATGAAGCAAACACTTGTAAGACCTGTAGTAACTCGATATTGCGTGTGTGGCCGTACCTTCACACATGCCGTACCTAGCTGTCTCTTGGTATTCGACGAACTAATGTCGGCTGCAATTCATAGAATTTAGAAAAATTACCAGTCAGCTCAGTTGAAATACACAAAATTCAAGGCTCAAGGCGAGTGGTGAGCAAAAAAATTGAGAACAGATAGCTTATCAAAAATGGAAACTCCGATTAGCGGTAACGTTTGGAACACTGCCTTCGAGCCTTCATATACAAACTAGTAAATTCGCTTCGCTCACAGGAGTAATATCGAGCTTGAATAGACCGTCACCACTTTCATTAGGAAGAGCCCTCTTCACGTATAAACTGTTACCACAGTCATAAATGAAGGAGTACTTCGCCGACTTTGGGAAAAGATGTTCGTTTTTCTTCACCAGTGTGTTGAACAAAGACATGCAAACGCGACGCCGAGATTGCACAGCGAAGCTGAAAGTAACTGTTCATGCAAAATTTAGCGAGCGCTGTGGTACAAAAAAATGTAGTCTGAATCATACAGTAGCGAAAAAGAAGATTTCGAATGAGTCGATAAAGGAGCTTTCAAACGTTCGACTAATTCGAATTTTCTTTATAATTTTTCTTAGAGTCAACACTTATAGAACAGAAGTGAATGATTTCATGTAGTGACGTAGTAATACTCACAACTTAGAAGGGGAGGTGGTAGAGTGGAGTAATGGAGGTGGCATAGTGGCAAGTGGCGCCATTTACGGCGCCCGCGACGTGGGGCTCAAACCTCCAGCTCGGCTCCCGTACGAGCCAACCAAGTATACCATCTTTCAATTACTAGATAAATTGTACCATGCTGGTCTGTCTAGAGAATAAAACACTCGCTTACGTATTCGCCAGTCCCCCACCCCTCCCTTAGAACTGCACAAGCCACATAGCAATCAAAAGCAACTGCTTCTAAACTAATGCAAAACGAATGCCTCCAAAAACAGATTGAGAGGAGGCAAAAGCTCCAACGTTCCAGCCGACTGACGCAGTAATGTTATATTGTTCCGCGGGCAATCGCTCCCGGGATATCCTCCGGTGTATATAGCTACATGTTCGACTGTCATGTCTCATCGAAGGAGCGTGAGACTTGCCCAAGTATTCTTTTGCATGACCTTCTCTGGCCTCTCTTATAATTATGTGTTCCTTCGTGGAGTACCTTCGTACATCATTTAATCCAAAAGGATATGGCGTCATCAGAAGTTTGATCCAAAATAGTTCCTTTTCTACTAATGTAGTTTTATCGTTAGACTTCATACAGTCTAGTACTTGTACCGTTATGCCCTTATCACATTTATAGAAGTGATTATATAATGGTGTGTGTACTTTGTGTGAAGAGATATTGGAAAGATGTTCGCCAATTCTTTCTTTCAATTTTCTTACTGTCATTCCAACATATTGTATTCCGCAGCCATTGCATGTCAAACAGTACACTACATTTTTAGCGTTACAATCTGCATCTGCTTCTTTATATGTGTTAATATATAAATTGGTAACGTTCGATACAATGTAATTATCTGTATTAGTTATATTACATGTCCTGCATTTCCTTTTACATTTGCAACCCTTGTTATCATTTCCAAAGTCGTTAAGTTTGAAGTGATTGGCCCCACCCCTTACCTTGTGGAACCTGGAACTGGAGAAATAATTTGTGGCGCTAGTTTTCGCAGTTTTTGACCTAAGATCTAAGCGCATGAGCGGTCAAACCAGTACGCAGAGAGGAGTCTTCCCGAAGGTTCGGCAGGGCTGCTGCCTGAAAGATAGTGAATTTAAGGACTGCGACCAGCGGGTATACGGAATGCCCGTTTACCCTGTTATCCCCGCACGTAAGCGTGACTGTTGCTCGCCATAGGCAAAGTGCCTTTATGTCAGCGAACGAGAAATAAAATCAATTGTTGGACCACCGGTAACCATGCCTAATCAGTTTTGGCTGAAGAATTTCATATGATGCTCACACGGAATCATCACTACCGACTTTCTACTGCAGGCAGTGAGCGAATATTTTGTTCCATGCAGGAACGGAAAAGAAGTGTAAGGTGATGTGAAAATGCAAAAACGGGACGAAACGGAGAAGCACCGGTAAAAGGGGCCTAATTAAGTTTTAATTAGAAGGTGGACGAGCATACATACGCATGAGATCACCGCTGGCACCCAGGGGGATGGTAGCTTCTATCGGGTATACATGTTGTATACGCTTACCCAACTTATAGTTCCCACTGCCTTCAAGCCAGCCAGCGTTTCGCACATCTCTCTAGAGGACCTATCCTCTAAAAAGAACTATCCTCTAGTGATAGGTTCTCTGATGTATACTCCTCATCATTACGGACTG
>MU922493.1:5058-17307 GCA_036418165.1 Cooperia oncophora
AGTCAAGCCAAGATTGAGATGATGTCCAATTTTGTATCGCGCCTCCCTGCATTGTGAAGCGATGGCATCCATGAGGTGCTCAAAAACAGGCAAGGACCCCGCAGTAACATTGCTGTACAATTTTGATCTTACACGCCTCTCTAAAAAGAAAGCCCAATTTGAAAAAGTGGCAGAACTTTCCCGCCAACCTAATATAACTGCTCACAGTATAGGTTACGCCTCTTCAGGTAATAGGCAAGCATTTTGAGCTTAGAAAAGTATCACAGAGCTTTCCCACCAACCTAATACATCATCTTAATTGAAATTTGAATAAAATAAACAAACCCCAGTATCGCTGTTCAGGAAACGGTATCTGCGCTCTGCAGTTTCACTTTCACGACTTGAAGCTGAGACAGGTTTTGTTTCCTGGAAAATCATGGATATGAAAGGATTCTGGTAAAGTACCCGTGTTCAGCGATTTGTTAGCAGCAACTTCGAATCGCTTCAGCTCCATATTAGCAGTGCTCTGTATTTTCTAACGGTGAACTTTGCCATGCGACGCGTCTGGAGGTGAACTAATATTGTTAAGCCGGTTTGTTACACGATATTCAGGAATTTCGTGAAGACGCCGCAGAAACCACGACCTTTCTAGCTGTTTGCATTTCCTGATTGCTACTCGGTAAGATTTGTCATTCCAGAGACGTCGTTTCAATAACAGTACGAATTGTATGTTTAGTCTTACCGTTGCAGGTATGAAGGTATAGCAGTTCCAGTTTCAAGAAGATGAACCACATAGCAATGTGCGGAACATAGTTGAAGTAGTGGGTTTAGGCAGACCCACCATAGGTTGGGGGTTTCGGTCAAGCCGTACATCCGTACGACCCCTCCCTCCTTTGGTTCCCTCTCCATCGAACTGTGGAGCGGGGGTAGAGATGGGGGCGGGTGAAAGAAACTCAACAACCTCTCTCTCTCAAGAAAGGCCCAGGAGCGAATACAATTCCTCTCCCAGCGAACAAAGTACGACCCCCCCCCCCTGTTGCAACAATCCCCAACCAACGAGCCCTGGTTCAGTGAGAGAAGTGATTCGAACGCAAAAGGCGATGCATGCTTTAGACGACGCGTAGTAAGACGGATTAAAAGTTGACAATGGACCAAGTGCTCGCAGTCCGCTTCATATCTTAGCAATCCCTCCAAAGCACTTTCGAACTTGCAAATGCTGTGAGAGAAAAGTGTGTAAAGATAGTTTTCGATCTGAGGAACAGCCTTACACTCGCTCATTCATTGGTTTTGGCCAAACCTCTCCATTTCATACGCATGATCAGTGTCGTTTTGGGCCCCTAGAAACGGTTTGCACCGCAAAGAATTTCTGATTGCGAGCATACCGAATGCAAGTCTATGGCCAGAATTACTCTATTCTGCAAGGCTACAACTTGTTCCCCCAAATTTCCGACTGCCAGTACTACCTACGACAGCCGCTTTTATTCTACCACGGTGAAAAGTTTTCTAGATCGCTCCTGCTGCAATATTTTTCTGTAGTTTTCTGTATATTTTTTCATCGCAAAATAAGCCAGCTTGTTTTTCCAACTCCCGCAGGCTACTCTCGCAGGCTACGCAAGCAATCACACTGTTTGTTTATTTATTACCTAGATCGTGGATACGTCCGCAGCCTCCTGGAGAGTGTAATACCCCAGGTAAATGGTCGCAGAGCCCCGAGCAGACACCGCATACTGAACAAAGAAGTGCAGAAAGTGAGATGGCCTGCAACAGTCTTCTATTCATAGGGTTAGAGCCAGTGTATCCAGGAGAAATTTGATTCTTTAAACAACTTTTTGTCTATGGCAAATATGCTCTCCGTGTTGAGCAAGATTTCTAGTGCTTCATCCAAGAACTCCTCTAAAATGGAGTTCGAATCCCGAAGGTGCTACGTACACTTTACATCACCGCAATTGTCGGGTCGCAATCAGCGGCTCGCACCTGCGGCGTTTCCATCATTGGTTGCTCCCTCCCTAAATCGATCTTTACCCGATCGCCATTGGTAGAGCAACGAGGCCGAACGCCCATTTGGACCGCGTTGCACAGCCGCCCTCCGACAGTCCGCAATGATGAGGACTGTAGATAGCCCTCTGACGAATAGATAGGCAAGCGAAAGTCTCTTTTTACGGTTTTGTCGTGCTCAGATTGCCCAATGGGAATAAAATCCTCAACAGTTCCAAACCTTGGAGCACCCATAATTCAGAAAATACTTTTGTCCAAAATATTATTATTCATCCGAATTTTCGAATAATCCACATTTTTCTCATATATGCAACGTTTTGGAGTGCTGCGCTTCATGGGAATTCTAGTAATTAGATCTCAATATATAGGCAAATAGTACACGTGGCGTGGTGTTCCGTGGAAGACGGGCAAGAGAATCGTAATTTGCCGCTCCGCCGCGCGCGGCGATGGGCGCGGCGTTTTCTTAACTCGTGTTAACCTGTCGATTGGAGCACCGGACTTCATGTAGACCCCGTCATCGTAGACATTCATGACTATTTTCGGTTCTGAATTGCCTGTTGTCGCCATCTACTACCTGGAACCATCGTCATTTGCGGGCGCGACGTCGCACGCGACGCCCACCAGCGCGGTGAATTACGATTCTCTTGTCACACACCCGTCTTTCCTAGTGTGCATTTGTGCACCACAACGGAAACCTTAATAAAGTTAGTTTCGCTGGTCGTATTTGAAAGCAAAAACCAGCCGGTCTTTTCGTTGACTTGTTCCTTATATTGTATATCGCACTATAAGTTGTCTAGCACGAGCATATTAGCACGGAAGAATATTTTAATATTTGAACACAGGACCATGTAGTTCTTACCGAAACTGATGTGTCACACTGAAGTGGGGTGACCATTCCTAGTCCCAGCGAACGAATTCCCGTATTCACAGCATTGTCGTCAGATGTGCCTATTTTGCGATTTCGAAACATCTTGAAGCTACTCACAGTTTCCTCCAACTGCTTCTCATGCTCCTGAAATTGGAAATAGCATTAATTATGAAAACTATAATGTCAAGCTACTTTCTGAATTCAACGTGGCCTGAAACTACTTTGTAGATTCTTCCAAGTCGCTCCCTAAGTAATCAGCATGATTTACCTTTTCTTGCTTCTTCTTACGGTACATGTAGTCTCTCCTTTTCTTCGAAAATGCTATCCAACCGACTTTTGAAAAATACATAATCACCTCAATCATCGTAATAAGGCTCATTCCTAGGAACATGCCCATGTTTCCACCGATGTCACCTAAAAGGTCAATTCACAAGATTTTAATGAGGTGTCCATGATGCCCTAGCTGAGCAGAGCGCTCTTTGTCGGAATGCAAGGTGGGACCTGATAAGTGTACTTTTCATGTTGTGCAAGACTTTCTCGTTGTGTTCCAAACACTTCATCGGAACTGCTGGGGTTGATTGGACGCCCACAATGGAGGTGGTTCGGGGCGTAGTGCGTTTTCGAAAACAGTTTTTTCGCATATTGAGGGGTAGATACGAGGACAAGAAATCTGAGATTCATTTCGCTGCGCGCTTCTGGTATGAAAAGAACATGAAAACTAGGTCGATGTCTCGGATCGGACAAAAATTTTGCTTTTCTAAATTTCTTGCTTTTGGGACCATGCCTCTCATGGTTGAAGAAACCAACAAAAGGAGCCGCTCCCTCTTAAGCATGCGACCCAAGTTGGACACCCATTTGCGACAATTTTTTCATTTCTCTTTCAGTAGTCCCTTTATATGGGCCCACCACTCAGCAACTAATCAAATTTGCAAGTGACCTACGCCGCATAGAGGCCCAGAACGAAGCAGATTCCACAGATTCTTTTCCACTCCTACTTTTTACCTTTCCTGGAAGCGCGCAGCGAAAATGAAGCTCTCAAGTTCTTGCATGAGCCCCTACAATATGCAAAAAATCGTTCTTGAAAAGCGCACCACGCCCTGAGCGACCTCTTTGGTTAGTGAGGTAGTGTTCACCTTGTAACCAAGAAATACGTTTAGGCCTCTGAAGAAGACGACCACGTCGGAACGCTAGGCTGTTAAACAATGTTTTCCATCTGAAAACCTAGAGAGACACACGATGAACTGCTCTCCGTACTGTACATAGAAAACGAGTCTCATTACGAGTAAAATTGAATTATTATAATTATCTCATCTCGGTGATAGATTCCGTTACGCCTACATCCAACGATAAATCCGTAACAGGAACTCTAGGAACATACTGAGTGTTTCTGTGAGTGACGTTCCTTGCTTCTGAACGTATTCGGTGTAGGACATGTCGCGAAAGAACACATTGATCGCCAGGAAATTAGTCCTAAATAACTCAAAGAAGCTGACGTAACGACAAATCAAAGAAAACCACTATGGGTGAGCAACAGGCCTGTCCCCAACCTTGCTGCAAACACGTAAAAGCCGTTTTCTCAGTCATTTTTTTCATTTTTTCCGACATTTGTGACACTACCTTCATTGTAATCCATCACGTCACGCTAACCTATTCATTGGCGCTTCTTGGAATAATCCGTTGAACAGCGTTCCCTTTGATAATATGAAGCTTGCTGAATTTGATAAGGATCTTGTGGTCATCCCTGGGCCGCTTTGAGTGCTAAGTGGAAGTTTGTAGAAGAACTAAAGGGACTCATTTGAGTGGCACTTAAAGCGCTGCCCGCGATCAGCTGAAGTTCCTCTCTCCCTTTGTGACCAGGTAATCAAGTCCGCAGAGGCAGCGATTGCACTACTTTTGCGGCGCAAAAACGAATGAGAGTGCCAACGATGTCGTTGTGCTTCTCAGGGGCCCTAACCACTATCATGAGCACCGCGCACCTTTCATTTCTAATGACCGCCTGATGGTGCGGTTGATCCGCTACTAGCACTCTCCATTCCGAACTGTGAAAAGTGAGGTGATGATGGAAAACAGCCCATACCAACAAGTAAGAAATTGTGCGCTACGTTCAATTTCAGCCTTCGCACGTACAATCTCAGTTTGGCATAGAGTTCTGTAAGGGGCATTTACGGGGATTGCGAGAGTGGCGCGCTGCCATCCACGGCTCTTCCACCGAAGATGTCGTCCGGTTGTGGGAAAGGCTGTTCTTTCTATGTTAGAACTCGTCGTTCTTCACCCGCTTCGATGTTTGCAGAGATCAGGGCTATATTCTGCTTTACAACTTGAATTACAAACAGAATCTGGCTATACCCATGTGTAATCGTAGAGCCCCAGTGTTGGTGGCTACGTTCTTGGCTCACATAGGAAACAGGTCGTCGTTATCAAGCGTTATCGAGGCATTGTGAAAGAGAGGGCGTTGTCGAGGTATTATGAAAGAGAGGTGTTTGTTTTTAAACCCACAAACAGAAATCTTGGGATCTTGAAAAGATCGAGTTCACTTGACGCTAGAATGTAACGTTCATCAAAATGATCCAAAAGTGGTTTCTTGTTTTTGTGGCTTCCCCATGCAAACGTTGCGAATGCAATAGAAGTTCGAAACGCGAAAGAGACCACCTGTGGGTGGCTAAAAGGAGAAGCATTCCCGGAAGCAAGAATTTTTAAAAAAATATCAAAATCTGGTAAACCTTTCTCGGATGGTAATTGCTCGGATGGAATTCAGTAAAATAACGCATTCTGTCTCCTGTTCATCCTCTTGTTTAACTTGATAGTATTAGCTCCCATTACAGCCTACTCCACCAGAACTCAAGACCTCCCTTCTTGGATGAAATTGAATTTCAGCTGTTGGAACTCCCGGATGGTTGGGGCAATGCCACTTCAGCGTACAGGATGGTGAATATAATAAATGTATCACCCAGTTCTCATCAGCCATGATTATATAAGATAGCCGATCGCTGAAGAAACCCAGAGGAACATGACTATTGTTTGAAACTGGTCCAAGCTTGGAATCAAAAGTGGAAGTTCACAGATTTTTATTTTAAGATGTCTCAGTGACGCACGGTAGTGAGGAAGGTCGCGGTGCCGGCGGCGTGTAAAGAGTCCTGTGGAAGCCACCATGTTTTCGTGCAGGCTAACCCAGAAATCTTCAAACAAAATGAACCTCCCGCAGACGCGGAAGTTGGTGCCATGTACACCATCCTCGCTTCAAATCGGACACCTTGCAAACCAAATCTGACGAAAAAAACGAACACTTGTTAAATCAAATCGGAAAATGTCTTGCACTGAACAGTGGATTAACTAGACCACACTCAGCACTGCTGGAAGCGCACCCCAGCACCCCGCATGCGATAACTTCATCAGAAAGTGGCATGGTTCTTCACAACATTTTATGAAACCTGTTCCTTTGATTTTTTTTTCGCTTTTGCTATTACCCACACACTAACTGGAAAAAAATTGGTACCAACGTAGGTGCGACGATTCAACCACTTTTTAATGAAGTTATCTCAAGATTTGAATTTTTGTGACTTTTTTCGACGTGATTTTTCACATCGTCCTTCACAAAACGAATATAAATACTGCGATGCATCTATGCAATAGCACACCAAGCTCTGCTCCTCTGACCACGCCCGCTAACTTTTGAGGTATTGAATCTTCCCCTCAAAAGTTACGCCCTTTTCGGGTTTGACAGGTAGCTCCGCCCACTAATATAATCTCTGCCTGCTTTGCGAGAAAGCCGCCACTCTGCACACATGACCAGATCCGAGGATGGTGCCCAGTCTGGCAGGTTATGGTATCGCCGGCCACCCAGAGCAAACTTTTCCTAGTTTTCGTTCTGACTGACGGGGAGGTCCATGGCCTGCCAACCTTCAGTCTGCCATCTGGAATCATTTTCAAAAAGTGAGCGGAGCTGCCTGTCACAGCCTGAAAAGGGGAAAATTTCGGAGGAAGAGATCGAAATTCTCCAAAACAAGACGCAAAAGGGGCATGTCAGAGGGGCTGTGCTTGGTGTGCCAGTGTGTAGATGCATATCTATGATCCCATTAGTTTTTGGGAGAGACTACTAAATATAGAAATAATTAATTACCAACATCAATAGTTGGCATGAACTCGTAAGTACGTAGATGACTAAATAATACGTCTCAAACAGATTCGTGCGTATTGTCCTTTCCAAACCCTAAACAAACATCTGCTTGCATCACCTAAAGCAGAAGGTACACCTTTCCACCACCTCTGCGTAGAAGCGTAATGCACGGCGCACACTCAAACTAAATCGATCGATGATAACCACTTTGCTTTGACTCAGTTCAACGGTATATATATGTTGTGGAGGCATGCTGAAGTTCCCGAATTAATATCCTTACAATGGCACAGGGGGAGTACGAGCTTTAGAGTGGCTCAAAATTTTGCTCGAAGATGGCCCATACACGGTATCTTCCAAACTAGCGAGCTTCCAGAAAACCAGGCTTTGGGAAAGGGAAGCATTGCGCGTTCTGATGACGTTTTTAGTTTTGCAAAGGATTACGACTGAAAGAAGTTATTCTTGTCTGAAGCATGAACCTGCTCGCGATCTACCACTAACGCATTCGCTTTGCTAGCACAAAAGGAGCAGGTCAGGAAAACTTCTGGAAAGGCTGCCAGGTCCTTACTTTAAGACAGTCCTTGCGCACGAGCAGCTCTAAGGACGTGCAACACAGCAGGAAGGGGAAGGGGGCGTGGCTGGAGGAGGGGAGTCGTACCGACACTGCCATCTCGCACATCTTCATACTGTACCCTGAGTACAGTCCTCATCATTACGGACTGTCGGGGCGGCACAGCCGCGCTGCACTGTGACGCGACAGCGGCTGCGGCTCGGTGACGGTGAATCAGCTGATTTCGATGGAATTCGGCTGCAAATTCCCACTTTTTCAGCTCTTCAAGCTTCTAAAGTGGAAGGTGAGTTATTCTGAACAATTTTGAATTGTACTGGCTCTGATTTCCTTTATTTTTATGTCGATTATTATGCTCTTTTCCTTGTATTTTGCCTTATTTCAGGCATTTATTCAAATGGCTTACATTCTTTCAGATTCATTCAGAGTCAGTACAATTTAAAATTGTTCAAAATACTCACCTTCCACTTTCGAAGCTTGAAGAGACTGAAAAGTGGGAATTCGCAGCCGAATTCTATGGAAATTAGCTGATTCACCGTCACCGAGTCGCAGCCGCTGTCGCGTCACATTGCAACGCGGCTTTGCCGCCCCGACAGTCTGTAATGATGAGGACTGTACCTAATATGATCTAGTTAATCAACTGCCCACTGTAAAAGATGTGTTCCGAATTGACCGGAATGGTACGATTTATGAAAAAGAAGTGTCCGATTTTGATCCGAAAGGCGTCCGATAAGTGTGCCATTTGGTTTCAAGAGTGTCGTTTTGGTGTGAAAAGTGTTTGTTTTAAGTGAAAAATGGTTTATGCAAGACAGCATACGAAAAAACTTCGATTCCGCACAGTGTGAGTATTCTATAGCATATTCTGGAAAATTAATTCTCATCGTAAATACGCGGTCCAAAAATCAAAATAAAAGTTCATCGCTGGTACAAAACGTCAAATTGCATATTCTGATGCAAAATCAAAAAAACCGCTACACGTTACGGCTTAGTCATGTATTCGGATGGGCTTCTCTCAGAATGAAATGATTTGCTGCGGACTCTTGAATGCAGAGGTTCCACATTTCGTTAGGAGTAGGAGAACCCCTATTTTGATAAGTTTTCCCAGCCACAAACATACTTCATGTGTGCCTTAGTCCACGAGGAGTTCTTCTTTTGCAGCCATGTTAAAGCACCATTGCTGAAGCCTTGACCGTGAGGACGTTTGTACGGCATGGCTTAAAAACTGTACTTCTCACATTCCATCACACATTTACAATCTGCACTTCGGAATATCGTAGAATTCGATACCTGAAAATTCTTCAATATCCAGTTTCTCTTGACCAGAAAGCGAACGAGACACTCCAACTACAAGCTCTAAGTAAACCAACCATACCCTAGTTTCTTTGAGACCGGGGTTGTAATGTGCCCATCCACAAGAAACCAAGTATACACGAAATCCCTGAGATCGAGTAGACGTGGCTGCATGTTTCAACTTACCTGAAGGAGTCTATGCTTCTGGTGAATATTTTCATCTTGACACAATTGTTGTCGTGTCTCTGTCCAACACAGAACAAGATGACAGTTGTCCCAGACTGGAATATTCCACGAGTAACCAGTTCCATGCCATGTTCAATCCACGCCTACTCTGGTCAGCATAAGAGTTATGTGGGGTAGGACCACCAACAATTGCAAAGACCGCCTGCTTACGATCGATAATTATGGCACAGTGGCATTTCGCTGCCATTTTTCAACAGGATAGTCCGTCTTATCTCAATAAAACGACAACTGCTACAGTCTCCGAGAGTATGGACCAGAAACCAAGGTGAAAATAGAATGAATAGGGACTAGCAGGTAAGCTACACAAGAGCAAAATCTGGGCAGGTTCATCTGCAGCACAATTTCTAAGTATCACTCTAGTTATGCAAATAAAACAAAATCTAACGGTTGTAGCAATCTAAATCGACACCCCCCAACTGGGCGTGAAGAGGTGGCTGAAAAAACTGAACAATCTAAATTCACACTAGCGCCCTAAAAATGAGTTTATCTATGAGCGTGCAACCGTCGTCCTCATCTGTTCACAGATTCCCGCACGCTACGCGCATGCGACGTCGCGTAAATATAGGCACGTACTATAATTCCCCGAAAATTACGAGTGTGTGGTCCTGGTTTACTCTGGAGGACTATCATCTTCAATTTGCCACTTTCAAGGAAGTCAATAAGAGCATGGTCCGTAGAGCAACAGACGCCGAAAAGACATTGTTGAGGGCAATACAATCTCAAGCGCCACTATCGCCAGTAATAGTAATAAAAACAATGCATAAGGGCTATTTGCGTGACTCCCCCCCGCCCCCCACGAACTTATACTGGAGTTTATTCCCCTGCCGTTCTTGTCTTCCTGTAATGGCTCGATACTATGGGCTTCTAAGAGGGGATGCGGTTCTAGCCCAGCCAGTCGCTTTCCTTTTCTCCTTTCGTGCAAAGCGATTAGACTGTATCTATATCACCTCGTATTGGTCGGTTTTCCTCATCAATTATTTCACATTCTCGCATCAACAACTGGTGTAAAAGGGTTGACTGCCCTTACTGACCGTCCAGTCATCCAAACAAGACATGTTACGCTAGGTAATGGGGTTGACTGGGTCTGAAGCCAAGGTTGGAGAACTGTTAGCGATCCCATTACTGGGTTTCCATCACTCCCTCCTAACTAATTTCGCCCGTTCCCCGATGAGACATAGCGTTTCTACTCCCATGCCTACCTAAATGACAAGATGTTACACTCTTTTACGCGGGCGTTTCTGCCATGTGTGAGGTTGAGTGGCGTCCCAAAGCTGGCAGCCAGCAAACACTTTCTCTGCTCAAAAGCGACATCAATAGTTTTGGAGGGTGCCGCCCAGATGTCGTCTCCTGGGTCCCGCGCATTTCCTCAATGTGCATACGTCCATCGATACCGAAATCCTGCAGCGAATTCGCAGTCAGAGGTAAAGAACAACCAGAAGTGAGAGGACGCAGACAAGCAGCGCGTTTGGCTATGGCTAGGCATTGCTGGCATTGATGTGTGCTCCCTTCATAAGCTGTCCCGTCACACTTGTGTGGCCAGCGTCCACCAGCGACGAATAGCGTCCACCAGCATTCGGCAGCGTCAGCGACTAGAAAGTATAGAATATACTGGTGTCTGGCAGCATCCACCAGCGACCAGCTGCGTCTTGAGGGCTGAGTAAGTATGGATGTCGATCCAGCGTCTGCCAGCGTCTAGCTGCTTCCACCAGCGACCAGCCGCAGACATCTCCCCATGCTCTACCAGCTGTCTGTTACCCTCCTATTGCGCCATACTTTCTACCAGCAGTCCGCTACCCTCCTCCTATCTCCCCATACTCTATGGGCTGTCTGCTACCTCCCGCCGCTCCATACTCTCCACTCCCAAACGCTGCTGGTCGCTCGTAGACGCTGGCACTCGCTAGATAGATAGCTGAACTTTCCTAGCCCTTGAAACGCTGCTAGACGCCGGCGGACGCTGGCAGACCTGATAGAAATCGATATCTATACTCCTAGTCGCTGAAGTTGCCGCCGGACGTTCGAAACGCTGCTGGACACTATTGGTCAGTCACTGGTGGACGCCACCGCAAAAAATTAAAGACAGCCCCCGCGATCAAAGTGGCTCGTGGTCGCCTTTGCTGTGCAAGTAGTCTAGCCTCCAAGCTAGAAGACTGTTCACCTTTCGCGACTCTATTGTGAGCGTGGAGGCTGCTATAGCCGCTCAAAGTGCTAGTTCTAACTCCTCCTCAGTCGGACCGCCTTTACTTGCTAGATGTCCTCCGACGGAGGCCACTCACTTGTTCTTAGTTGGGGCGGCGGGCATTGCTAATGCCCCTGGATAATTCTGCTCTCCTTCATTACAGTTTACTCATTGGAGGTATATACATTCAATTCAACCCATTTCGCGAGGTGAAACGCGTAAAAAACACGAGTGACGCAATTTTCGTGATGCAAAACCACGACGCACAAAAGGTGCGCTACCGTAATCACAAATTCAGACACCGTGTTGATAAAATTCCTTTTTCCTTCCCAGAGTTTTTCCTCTGCGTTTTTGTTGTTTTCTTTTTGTATTCTTTTTGCACTGGATGATATCAACTACTGCGAGATGTGATAGAGAGATTTGTGAGCTAGGGGTTGCACAGAGACCGCAGGGAGGTGTGACTGTGAGGGAGCGATTTTGTTTATGTTGTTCTGGAGGACGCTTCTTGCCTGTTTTCTTCTTTGGGAGATTACTTATCAGCTGCTGTTTCATAATTGGAAAGCAGCTATCCATGAGACTTTTATCGCGGGAGCTGTCTTTAACGCAGCCTGAGAAGGCCTAGTATAGCGGGAAAAGTCGTCCAAAGAGCGGTTTTACCTCTACACCCAACCACCGCCGTGACGAAAAGAAGCTCTTAACAAATTTTCAACCATTTCACTTCGATTTTGTTACTCTCCCACTGTTCTGCACCTCTACTATAAGTAGCCACCAAACTATCGCGCCTTATGCCATAAAACAATTGAAGCGAGGCTTTTATCAACGAGCATCTGATTCACGAGAACTAACCATCGACTGTCTTCCTTAAGTGATCATCAACACATCGAACAGTATTGAATGGAGAGCACATGGGATATGCTGAAAAGAAAACCTACAGTCACTAGTCGTTAATAGCCAAAACTTGGTGATTTCGTCTCAAATATGCACTAATAGAGAAATGTTCAAAACAACGTGTATTA
>MU922510.1:5146-21820 GCA_036418165.1 Cooperia oncophora
GATGCTGCATAAAACACGCTACAAAGGTGTCTGATCATCTATAGATCAATCGGCCTCCTGCATGGAAGTTTGGCTCAGATATTGCGTGCGCCCCGCACTCTCGGTACTCATTTCATTCTGGCTTCCACGCAATAAGGGCTGCGTCCATACTTTGTGGCAGCGTACGCTAGCGTTCGACAGCGTTTCCGGCGTCCCGCAGCGTCAGTGACTCGAGAAATATAGACATCGATCCAGCGCTTGCCGGCGCCACCAGCGTTCACTGGCATTCACTAGCGTTTGCCGGCGTTTCGCTAGCGCTTGCCAGCGGCCGGAAGTAGGTATGGGGAGTATTAGGGTAGCGAACAACTTGGTTAGGCGTCGTGAAATTGCGGTGTGTGCGACTGCACCGCGGCTAATGCCGTTTGGACTCCAGAAATTTCGGCTCCGAGCTCATTTTCAAATTGCCTAAGTCACCAAATCCACTAAAAACTTGTATATAGGGGTAATTCAACATCCTGATTACGAGTATGACACTCATTCTTGGCGCTGGCGCCAAGAGAGGACACTACGATTACCTCCTGGGCTCAGCCTTAGCAGAGCGCAGGTAACCGTAGTGTCATCCATTAGCGCCAGCGCCAAAAATGAATGTCATATTCGTGATCAGGATGTTGAATTACCCCTATATACAAGTTTTTAGCGGATTTGGTGATCTTGCCACTTTTAAAATGAGCTCGGAGCCGAAATTTCTGGAGTCCAAACGGCATTAGCCCCGCACCCCTGCTTTCTCTACTTCCGGCGCTAGCGAACGCTGGCAAACCCTAGATCGATAGGTTGTCCCAAAAGTTTCGTGACCATTTCAAACTTTTTTTTCGAGTTAAGTTTATTCCAGTGAGAAGCAATTTTGATCAACAATATATATGTTACCTTCATCGGCAACTTGTTGCCAACCACCAGGCAAAGAGTGGTTGCCTTGCTTCCAGAAGCTTTTTGGTTCCGTGCCGAGAAAGGCAGCTGGGTCATTTTTGAGGTACTTTCAAAAATCCTTTTTTTACCCAGAAGATGGCCGCTAAGGGATTAGTTTAGATGGCGATCGGAAAGAGCTAAGTCAGGGCTACACGAAGACTGTGGTGGAATTCCCCAGCTAAGCTTCAGGATCTCGAGCAGTGTCATTTTCGAAACGTGTGACCCTGAGCTGTGGTGGAGTAGGCAAACATTGCTCGGTTGTGGGGCCATTTGGTGGAAATTTCATCCCTCCCCCCCACCCCTTTGCAGCTGATTACAATAGGGTTCCCTGGTTACCATAGCGTTAGGAGATAGAAAATCTCTGGAAGAAATAGAGAGAGAGGCTCCTCCACATACACAGTCTCACCGCCCTACTGGATTGAAAGGATTGCGCGACCGGTTCTGCCCTTTCTGGAGGATCTAGCCACTGGCGCTTCCGGGAGTGATTACCTGGAGACACGTCTTCCATAGCCAGTTGCAACGTTGCTCATCTACAGGGGGGGGGGGGCCAAAAAAGTCACTTTTCTTCACTGACTTTCGAGGCGCTATAAATTACAATTCGTTGAATTTTTGTCGGACAGTTTCACCACCATATTGAAGAGCACCTTAGACAACTATCATGACACTCCGCCACAGACTTCTGGACGAGCGCCATCGAGAGATTCTGGTGCGCGACCACGACGTGGTGCCTGAGATAAGCGAGATAGCTGATTATCCAAACCGTAGACCACCCTATTGAACTTCGCCCGAAACGGGTAATTGAGGGGATTCAGGTCAGGTGACCTACTTGGACATTCCACCTTCTTTAGGTACCCAGCCCCCTTCCATTCCAAGTAGGCGAGAGTTTCTCCAACGCCTTCGATTCCATGTGGTGGCACCCAATGCTGTAGCAGTACAAAGTTTCCAAGAAGGTACGGACGACGACATGTGAGGAGGATATTCTTCACGAGTTGCTCAATGTAACCGCCAGCGCTCATTATGTCGACGCGGGGATCTACAGGGAAGAAAAAGTCATGTGGCTACTTACTCATCCCAGGGGTGGACGCTCCGCTCGCATACATCAACGGCCGTGCCTTGACGGACTGTGGTAAAGATGAATGTCCTAGACCGTGGCGACGTTGTCGGAGCTGCTCGATGTTGGAGGATCCAGATCGAGAGTACTGGTCTCCAGGTAGCTATCCATGGGTGACTCCATACTAGAAGTTTCGCAGCTGTTTGGAGGTGACGTGAATTCCAAAGGTCTTCTCCAGTCAGGCTGCGACTGGAGATGGCTTCATTTTTCGATGTACATAAAGGTGATGGGCGAGAGCCAGCCCTGCTTGTGGAGGAACATCTTGGTCATTTGTCGCCCAGCCTGGCAACTCGTATACGACAATCCTGCTGTCTGGGCAGACGAAGAACATCGAATGAGTGATGTGACTCGGCAAAGTGACTTTTTTGCGGCGCGGGCGGGCCTATGGAGAGAGAGAGTGGAGAGAGCGGCATAGCAGCTCCCCATTGGAGTTCGGTCAACTCATGAAGAGCCAGCTTCAGTACTTGTTTTATGAAGGGGAGATTGAGGCCCGTGGGGACTGTCAGATTGGTAGCTTTCGAAGCACTATAAAGAGGAAGCCTTAGAATAGGACGAACGAGGATTATAGCTATGTACAATGTTCATGCCGGAGCACAGCAAGAGCAGAAACCAAGGCAGGAGGCCTTCTAGACAAGGTTTCCCCGGTAGAAGCAGACTGCGGAATAAGAGAGAGCGGAGTATAACCGTACTGTGGAGAAGTGAGCCATCAGGACCTGTAACTCACTGTCGGGGAAATGTAGCTTCTGAACAGCTCAACACGGTTGTGGCTTGGTGGGAAGCTAACAAACGGTTTGTGAAAATGATGAGTTTCAATCATTGACTGATAGCGGAGATGTCTAAAAAAGGTCATGGACTGTTTGGCAAACCAGACGACTTTTGGGACAACCAAATATATGTTCCTACTCACTGGCGCTGCGGGACGCTGGAAACGCTGCCTAACGCTAGTGTACGCTGGCGTGCGCTGCCGCAAAGTATGAACGCGGCCTAAAGGAAATGGTATGGACAATGTTTATTATGACTATGAATTCCTATCTCTTATTGTTGTTAATAAATGTTAATTGAGCTGGTTGAAATTTCTCAAAACTTTCCGGTCATCCTAATACTTCATTATTACAGTGTTACATAATGGAACTTATGACTTCGATTCGTGAAACTATTACTGTTAGAATAGCCATTAATTTCCTTGGCTTGGAGATCGTCGTCAGCGCGTTGAGTGGATGTGATATGCTTGTGGATCAGACTAGCCCAGAAGACATGTTTTCAGCGAATTTAATCACCTAGGACATTTTGGCGCCGGCGCCTGTGGCGCGGGCGCCAAGCATTTTCGTGGAAAGCAATCGTGATATTCGTGTTCACCGGATAGCTGCCCCAGGAGACAAGTTTTCAGCGAATATAGTGATTTATGGTTGGAGCCGGCACCAGTGGCAGGCAGTTCCTGCCAAGCGACTGTGGTATTCGTTTCAGAGGGACAAGCTACCCCTAGGGACACGTTTCCAGCGAACTTGGCTGTTCGTACATCTTTATTATTAGAACAATATAGTGGCAGACAACATTGTCTGCCGTCGTCGTCAACATGTTAATATATTCTATTGCAAACAACGAGTTCTACATCGTTTGTTCCCCGCAAGCCATTATATGGGCGTGGTCGCACTCAAATACAATTCTGAATCGATGTAGAATGAGAGGGAAATACGTTAAAGTCTTGATCCGCTCTCAAGAACTATTTATTGCCCTATAGTTTGCCTTGTATGTGTAATGAATGACGTCCATCCACACTGAAAGCTATAAACTGGTAAAGTTCGTGCGTTCTCTGGTGGAGTTTATACTGACTTTCGGCTGCAGATTATTCACCTTTCACTCTCTTTAGGAGACCCCCAGCTGAAATTTACAAGCGACCACATCTGGTGATCAGCAACACCGTTGATTGTGATATCGGGCAAGCTATGATCTTGTACGAAACGTTAATTATTGAATATTCTCCAGCTTCTCTCTTCTGTAACCTCGGCATCGTTGTTAAATTCGTTAGTATTGCTATGATTCTTGAGGTTTTTAGGTGGAATCTTTATGGCCTCTGAAGAAGACGACCCTGTAGAAACGTTAGGCCGTTCGAATAAAGATTCCACCTAAAAAAACCTCAAGAGGCATAGCAATACTAACGAAGTTAATTATTGAATATACCAACCGGCGCGCCTCCTTCTGAGATACAGCACGGCTTCGTCGAGCAGGCGCGGCTCCGCCGCGCTTGCCTTATTCCACTCATTTCATTAGCCACCTAATATCAGGCTTTTCTTTAACCTGAACAGGTGGTCAACATTCCTTGACCAATAGCATCATACCTGCTACTTTCAACACTATTACAGTGAATGGAGTGGTGGCACGGAGCGTTGATGAAGTGGGCAGATGAGAGAAAAGCCGGGTATTAGTCGAGCACCCGCAAAGCCGGGTCGTATCACATAGAGGTCTGGAACCGCTTGAGGAGTTTTCAAGGATGATCCCGCTCACCTTGACGCACGCTCCACGCACGACAGGTATGCCTGACACTTGTGAACCGGTGACCCCTCGCTGATCTTAAACTGCTTTTTCCTGGAATCTGTAGTGCTCTGGAACCGTTTTGCGAATGGTTTTAAGTTTGGCTCCACCCACCTTGGGGCACGCTCCGCCCACAACGAATGCCTCGCGCTTCTCAACTTATGACCCCTCGATGACCTTAAACTTACTTTTCGGCGCGTGCTGGATGCTCTGGAACGCTTTTTGGGCCCGAAATTTTTTAAGTTTGGCTCCAACCCCACTTGGGGCAGGCTCGCCACATACGCATGCGCTTCAGCGTTTTCAACTTACTACCCCTCGATGCTTAAATTACTTTTCCGCGGTGTTGGCAGTTCTCTGAAGGCGTTTTGGTGCGAATTTTTAAATTATGCTCACCCACTTGGCAGGCTCCCGCCACAACGAATGCCTCGCGCTTCTCAACTTATGACCCCTCGATGACCTTAAACTACTTTTTCCCGGTGTCTGGAGTGCTCTGGAAGCGTTTTGCGAATTTTTTAATTTGGCTCCACCCACTTTGGGGCACGCTCCGCCCACAGCGGGAGTGCCTCGCACATTCCTGCATGTGATCACTTGGGGGCCATAATCCACTTTTTTTGCGCCATCTGTAGTGCTTTAGCACCAAATTACGGTTTTTTACAATGGTACCTCGGGTTCAAATGCATCACGCCCACTGTGGGCGGGCCTTAGTACTCCGCAAACATGGTGGACTCTTGACAGATGTTCATCTTCGTCATGGAGTTTTCTGCGACCTCTAAACATTTTCGGGAACCGAGTTACCTACCTTTATGGAAAGCGCCGCCCATCTCAAGCACGCCCCGCCCATTTCGGGTGTGTTTCCTCCATTTGCTCCGCCAACCCAATGCTAGCCTTATTCTACTTTTTCCCATCTCCGGGTTGCCTTTTAGCCGAGTTATAGCTTTTTTCAGTGACACGGGAAGCACCGCCCATCTCAAGAACGCCCCGCCCATTTCGGGTGTGTCTCCTATGTTTGGTCGGTCAGGCCTTTGTTAACTTAACTGCACTGTTTCCTCATCACGGGACTGCTCTGGGACCGAGTTATGACCTTTTTCAGTGACATCGCTAAATTTGGACGCACGCCCCGCCCACTGTGGGCGGGGCTTACCATGGGTCATGGGTGCTATTTAGGTTTTGTCGTCATGCACTATTCCATACCCCACCCTGGACCCGACCCCGGCAGGCTTCTTGCCTTTCAGGATGCTATGTTGTTCGTGACAGAGCGATCAGGCAGACAGACAGACAGACACACACACACAGCAACACACAGCACAATGCGAGACATAGCCGATTATATTAGTAGGATATTAAGGAGAGCAAAAGGTTTCGTTTTATTAGTCAAAACTGTGAGAACATGTTTCATGTTGAACTTTGTGATTCAGAACTCGGCAAGATCGTAGCCAAAAAACAACTATTCAAGCTAGATCTTGACCTACCACGCTCGGCAGACGAAATGTCCTTTTCCTTCCTTCAATACGACTTTTCCCTTTTCGAAATCTGTTACAGGTGCTAACGACTCATCAGGCGTGCAGTCCTGAACGGTAGTATCATGAACACGAAGTATTTCAAGGCGTTCTGTGTGTAATCTTCATATTAGAAATCAGTGGGCAATGCTTTACCTTTAGGTAACCATATTTGGCGTCCATATAATTCAATATTGACTTATCCCATGGATCAGGTGGCTCAAAAGGGCAATAGTCGAAGATGTCGGTTGTTTTGTTGGTTTTGTTAGGTTTAACTCCACGAGTGGACGCCCCTAAACAGTACTGTGGCAAGCAAGACAGACAAGAAAAACATCAATACATCATGGCTGACCGTGCGGCAACGCGAGCCTACGGCACCTGGGTAACACTACCCTTCAGTGCTGGCCTCCGTGCAACTTCCTGACGCTTCTCGGAAAAAGTACCCCACGGCCACTTGCATGCTGGCGGAAACCAAATTTTCTTACGTCACAGCGCACGCAAGGACCAAAGACCTTAGAGGTGAAAGCACACTATTGATTCAAACAAAAACAGAAAGAAACCCCCCGCCTGGGGAAAGGTGGTAACTGTAGATGAACTGAACTGGCTTCATTGCATTTGGCTTGCACGAGGAAAAGAAACATGGGTCATATGAATAAGTAGGGAATTGTAGGGAACTTGGTGCGCTCTCCGGTTGCTGGTGTCTTCGAATATTCAGCAGGTTTCTATCTTTCCCATTAAACGCTAAAATTCACTGTCACTAACTTACTTGCTTACGCATGGACAGCAACCGGGAGGGGCATTCGTAAGCGGTGCGCCCTAACTTCATGACATTAAACTTTCTTTGATGCTTTTTCTTGCGACAGGATTGTTGACTATGCACCTGCTCACACCTTGCGCGTGGGGACTACGCTTGCTGAGGAACAGGGGTCCACAGCTTATCAAGAGAAATGCTTTCAAGTAAGGTCAGGATCGTAACTGAGGTCAAGTTATGGATCAATTCAAAGTGAGAAACGTCTTGAATTCATATGAGCGTGAAGAGATTTTGTAGTGAGTGTGGTCGTGTAGTTTTTTGGAAAATGCAGGTTGCATTCACGGACTGCTGCAAAAAGGTGGCTGTAGTCATAGATTTAACCGAGGTCGGGAGGGTCAGTTGGCGCGTATCAGGGGCGCGTAATTTTTTCCGCTTTGCCATTCTGTTTTCCATTGATTGCTGCCGCTTCGCTCGTTTAATAAGAGGTAGAACAGGGTTGGAGCAGCGCCAAAGCCCGCCTGCCGCCGACACACCCCGACAGGCTGACTGATAACAGCTGATGCCCCCATCATTCGCAACGGCATTAGCCATTCACCCCCAGACATGGAAATGCCTACACTCTGTGGGGTTAGTCATACTGTTGACAATACACAGCTAGTTTTCTGTTTTCCTCAAGCACCAGCTGCGGATCCCACGTATTGAAGACCGGGGCTTACTTAGCTTTGTTTCCCTCATACTCCATCCGCTTTCTTTTTACTCAATTGCCACCAATTCCTCAAAATCATTTCTCTAATTTACTGGTTTCACCAAATTTTCGATTCAGTTAAACCGATGGGTGTATGGCGCTGTTCCTTTGAGAAAACAATGAAACCTAAGTGCTTTCATGTCTTTTTACAGACCAGATCTCTGTGAACCCCAGACGAAATTGATCGGCGATAAATTCTTTAATCTTTCAAAACCTTAACGCATACTCCATCGGACTGAAGGTTTTGCTTTCAATAGGAACGACGCATGGCTGAAAGCTTGAGCCTCCCATGAACTTGGAATTAGTCGGGCAGCACTCACTGATAATCGAAGCTTAAGCAAGATGAATCAGTGTTGATAGGAATGCGACAGGATTTCCAAAATTTTGAAGTTCCCTTTTGGAATTGCGGTTACTAACGGAACTTTGGAAAAGTACAATATTATGACTCACTTTCTGCTTACAGTACTGTTATCACGACGTGGAGTGCGCTGCCCTGTTCATGAAAACGAGTAATTACATCATTCGCAGTCTGACTAATCTTTTGTATTGAACGAGAGATACCAAAGATATCCGTCGCAAACAGTAGAATGGAGATTCTACGGTCGGTGGACAACTCGACTCAATCACTTCGATCATTTAATAATAGTTTTTCTGCCTTCTTTCCTCAGAATAGCATTCTCTGACTACTGTGACCTCGTACATTCCCGCTTTTTCCAAGTGATAAGTGCCCCCTCACCCCTTCGCGGAATCCTCTCGCCTCAAAAAGTCTATATTCCAGCTCGGCACATGTTTCTTGCACATTTCGATGCCTTAAGGAGCCGGCCGCGCGTTAGGCTGCGTTTATACTTTGCGGCAGCGTAGCGTAGCGCGTACGCCAGCGGCAGTGCCGGGAGAGGATGCATATCGATCTAGCTTCACCAGCGTCAAGCACTACGCGCAGCGCAACTGCGCTGGCGTAAGGCTGGAAAGCGCTAGCGCTACGCGTGCCGCAAAGTATAGACGGCAGTTTTACATGTTTCGTTTAAGTCAAAGAAGTCTCTTTTGCAGGATACTGTAGGTTGAATTAGAATGCGGCAATCCCTGATGAAAAATAGTGAAAAGCATTAAGGCGAAAACTCGCTGCGCTTTCCTTCATTCAAGCTAGCCCTGAGACACACCCTATTATTTGGCGCTCCTTCAAAAGACTTTGAACAAGGAGGGCGCCTTTGAAGAATTCCCTCTACTTGCAGTTGTTACGAGTGGTCAACTAGTAGCACATCTGCTGTAAACAATCCATAAATTCTTTGCCCGGCGGCTAATCCGAACTCCTGCTGAGCGCTAATGTGCTATCGTTTCTTGAGATTTTTCCCCTCACCCGTGAGGGTCAAAGGTCCCGAAATTTCTCTGATATTAGGGATGGGGCCGACAGTATGGTCTGGCTGCGGCCCAGCGATTTTTGGAGAGTCTGTATCGCTTTGGGAGATTGGTGAAGAAACAACATGGCGGCTACGATCTTGGTGATTCTTCGCGTATTTCGCTCTGAGTTGTTCTTTCAAAAACGAGTTTTTTATTCGAAAAAAGCTTAGACTGATGGGGCGCTTTTACGTTGGAAAATGCAGAAAATGCAGTTCCTTTTGGCAACAATAATTGCAGATTATACAAGACCCACCAGATTTTGAAGATGCCGAGCTGGATCTGGTTGCTAAACAAAGCACTTTAAAAATCAAATAATTCCGGTACACGAAATAGAAGGAGACTACAGATGATTGCTTACCATTGGGTTTCTGGGTGACCATACCAGTCCTGTTATTTTCCACAACTATACCGCCATTGATTTCATCAACAAATACATCATAACTAACATAATACAGTATTCCAATAATTAATAAACCATAACAGAACCATAAACTAGTCATCTGTAAATAAGGTCTATTACACTTTGAATGAAAAGAAAGTGCATTTGTACTAATATTGATTCCGTTGTTGATAGGAACTTTGAGATGATAGTACGTAGGTCACTTGAAGGAGAATGGTTATTGGTCGGTTTCGGGCACGATTTCCTGGTTTTTTGCATAATTCTTCGGCATAACATTATGACACAGATTCCGGACATACGCACATGATGTGTCACGACTTCTTCTGCTGCTCTGGCTAAGCTTTGCGTGACACACGTGGCGTGTCACCATTTCCTAACCAGACTCTCCCTGATCTTTGATGACCACGCAAATCCCTCTTGTTGTTATATATACCTGTAGATGGACACTTCGAAGAGGTGGTGGGGCCGCAAAAAGCTCCAATAATTTTGTGTACCACAGAGTTTTAAATGTGTAGCAGATTCACAGACTCAGATCTTATGCCCGATCAGCAGGCTTTTTCATTACAACATGATCCACAGGGGCGTATGCTGGTGTCCGATCGAGACTGGACATTCTTTTACAGGTGCGGGGGCCGCCAATTCGGCCATATGAAATTTCTTACGCGGTGTTGATGCAGGAAATACATAGCAAGGCCGCGGTTGTACGAGAACCCCTCGCGAAACTAGCGGCGGTGCGGGAGGCCTCGCATAAGATCCCCTCTCATTGGAATTGTGGAAGTTTCTGGCTGGGAGGTGATTCTACCAGGCCTTTGACTAATTGGTCGTAAAACAGTTTCTACCTACTCCAAACACTGAGTGCAAGCAGGGCACCGCATCGTTGGAGTAATCCCATTGAGCGGGTTGTCTCGAAAACAGTTTTTAGGGGGAAGGGCAAAACGAGGAAATTTGAGTCAGCTAGGGCTAGGCCATAATGACTTTCAAGCAAACGCCGCTAAGTTCACACGCTCCGAAAAACCTGTGCCAGGCGCTATCAACTTTTCAATTCACACGCCGCACTTTTAATGAGGGCGGCCACTGGCACATAGTTTCACTCGAGTCGATAACCCTCACACCTTAAGCATCAAAAAAGTGGTGTTGAAGTTCATCACAAGTGTTGACTTTGGAGAGACTGCCCATACGCAGTCATAACAACGAAGGATGGGATCCCTCAATCCCCTCAAAATACCACTAAAATTGAAATGTCAGCCATAAATTCTCCAAAGAAGAACGTATCGGAGTCAAAAGAGGGTTGGGTTACTGGTTGGCTAAAAGTTTCGGGAAAATTCATGAATTGGCTCTAGAGGTGACTTGACACAACAAGTACTAGTAATTAATAGCTCATAAAAGATGCGGTGCGAATGACGCCCACTGCGCTTGCCCAACATTCGCCGCCCCTGCTGCCAAACGTGAAACTGATTTTCGACATCGCTGAATGCCAAGAGAGTGGCTCCCCTCTAGCCGGGCGGGGGCTGTTTCTCATGACGTACCGGACAATAATGCGAACAGTGTGGATGCGCATCGACGTGATGACATTTTCATTTTGAGGCGGTTATCTAGGCCAACGAAGTATGTAATTGAACAGGGTGATAGACAATTGAGTTCTGGAAGCCAGTTTGTAAAATTACGCATTTAGCCTCCCCATTACCCATGTCGGAGTTGCCTGACGTGAGTGAATGCAAAAGGAATGTCAGGGTGTTAGCTGCGTGAAAGTGGTTGATTCGGAGGGGTATTTGACCAGTTGGGATGAACTGCGAACTCTGAATCGTGCAGATGGGGACTCGAGTGTATGCCTGCGATATGCTGCATAAGTTCAATTTTAGCGTATCTGGGCATAAACTTGCAAAAATGCATTGATGAATAATAAATTTTGAGCAATCGTAGGTCGCTTTTGTTTATTTCCAAAACCAATGTCCGCGCAGAAACTTTGCTGGCACTCTATGGCTAAGTTTTCCATGTTTCCATATAGGGCTGGAATAGCACTATCGAACGGGACATTCATTGCGTTTAGATCATGGGCTTTCTAGCTGGCCAGGGACTACTTTGCACTAAAGTTGTGCTGGGTTGGTAAGGATTCTACCTGCTCTTGCTACGTGGCCGCTCAAGTTGCATCCGGCATCGTTTGTATAGGGTGATATCGTTTGTGTGCCCTACAGAATCTACAAAATGTCGAAAATGAATGAATGACTTACTAAGGCCATTTGAGGCCTAGGAGAGAGCGCAGGCCGTAAATCGCTTCGAAGACAAACGCCCGTAATCGTACTGTAAAACAACAGCATTCCACAACAGACTCCACAGACTCCACAGGGGACAAAAAGCAAAAAACAAATCATGGGAAGCCCCTAAGTCCATGTTCTAAACGCAGTGGATGTCACCGTTCAATAGTGCTATTCGAGCGGCTTTTCTGGACGAGTTCTCCGGACCTTCTCGCTCTATGAGCGCAGCCGAAGCCCGCTATCCTGACGCTCTGGCTCGCTTATCGCGAGACAGCTAATGAGGCGTTAGAACTACCGCTCGGGAGCTCCGGCGTCTCTTTTATTCAGTGTGGAGCCACAAAATGGGCGTGCGCTAGACAGTGACAACGCAAACCACTGTATGCAGGCAAAGTCGCTTAGCAGTTTTCTTGAGCCCGGCGAGACTGTCTTGAGCTAGTGTTCACAGACCTGCTTGAATTTAAATTTCTGAATTGAAACGAATAGTCAAGCCTTCTGAATTGAGAGAGCAAGCATCAGTTGTGAAAAGAAGCAACAAGAGAGGAAGAAGAAATAAGTAGTTTGAATGGACTGTCGGCCCCGTCGACCAAGTATCATTGATAAGAACAAGATAACGCTAAGTTGCGACTCCCGCCAGGTTGGCCTGACCGCTTGCTTCAACGACGAACGCCAGTATCTAAGACCATCACTGCGAAGCGTGCACTAGAATGTTGGCGATTGACGGGCTACAGGCACAAACCAGCATACATTATGCCTTCAAGGCAATGCCAAAGGCGCACGAGCGATGCATCGTCAATTGAGTCATTGTGAAAAATAGAGAGAGGGCACATAGGCAACGTGTATCCATGGATGAGGGCTCTTTAATTCTGCTTAAACGGCAACCACAAAGCGACGAATCAAAGAGCTTTAATAAAGTAGATTGACTTTATGAGTGTGCCATCTTCTCGAATTATAAAAACAAAAAAACCACCTCAGGCAACTTAAGAGAGTTCGAAGATGAAAAAAATCACGTAATAAAACTAAGAAAGGGGGAGGTGTTGAAAACCGCCCGATGTGTTAATTTTTTATGGATGATGGCCTTTTAAAGTTTCCCTGAATGCCATTCAAAACAATGAGGTGGCAGAATTTCTTCATAACCTTTTCGCTTCTGTATTTTTTTGCAGACATGCGTCAAGCCTGTGGTGGATGATTTGTCCTGACCATTTCTGGTCGCACAACCAATATGGAATTACTCCTCAGCAAAGTTATGCCCGATAATGTCTCCCCCCATTGATTTATGTTTTGCCCTTAAGGTCTACGACTGACGGCCTTAAAGGCAGTTGGCACGATAAATCCCCTAAGACGAGTAGGATTAATACCCTTGGCAGGACGGAATTTGGCGACCCTGAGCGGCGCTGCATAGCGCCTTTTTCAAGGAAGTGCTGCTTATAGGGGCCTATCTAGCAAAAGCATACCGAACGGAATTGTGACGGACGCCTACCACACCAATTGAACGACCGCTTCCTGAGGCTCGTATTCCATTTCATCTGGCTAAGGCAAGTATGAAGCGTAAGGCGATTGTATGAAGGCGGCACTGATGCCATGATAATATGACTACACATATGCAGGCAGTACCTTTGCTAGCCGTGGCTGCCAAGATGGCCTACGGTAAACTCGTCCAAACTTGAGTTCAAGTCAATGAGAACGGAGGCTCTTTCTTCGCAAGATTTTGACCGTTTCACTCCGTTCCTTCGCCATTTCCCCCTGTATAGCGCCCTACTACGCTTTGGAACAAGTATGTACAAATTATCGTGGCCAGCTGCCTTTGAATGAGCCAGTGCGGTTTCTGCGGGAGTAAAATTTTCTGAGTTTACCAGAACGCTGACTTGTTGGCAAAAGTCTTGGTCACGCGCGGAGTGACACTCTCACCTCTCCAGGCCACAGCGCTATCCAGGTCAGGCTTATCGTTAGATATGGGCAGACGGGAGCCAATACTTTGCCCATAACTCAGAATTCCGTGATAACTAGCGGAGCTTTAAATGCTGCGTTTTACAGCAGTTATCGTATTAGTATAGGTTCTACTAAGTTTCCTCGGACATGCTCACTCTGAATCCCTTTGATCCCACTGCCCCTGCTTGAAGGCAAACTGTACGTTACCCTCCGTGGATCCTGGTCCTTGCCGTGTGTGGGGTGAATGGACTCCAAGCTGCACTAGCGTGTCACTTTTTTCGAATCATAAGTGTGTATGGGAACAGGCTGGAGGGTAGTGCATGCCGTCCCGCTTTCTACGGTCCGGCGCTGCCCGCACGGAGGCCAGGATACACTCCTCATCATTACGGACTGTCGGGGCGTATCAGCCAGTAGGAGTGCGCACACTGTTTGAAGCCGTTCCCAGCCTTTTCTTTGAAGCGCGTATGCGACAAAAAGTGGTAGAAAACGAGTAATACGAAGGATATAATGCTGTTATGTCATTTGATCGCTTCAACAACTGGTGCAGAAAGACTTTGGAACCGCGGAAAACGCAGCCGCACTGACCCCCGACAGTCCGTAATGATGAGGAGTATATACTCCTCATCATTACGGACTGTCGGGGCGGGTCAGTGCGGCTGCGTTTTCCGCGGTTCCAAAGTCTTTCTGCACCAGTTGTTGAAGCGATCAAATGACATAACAGCATTATATCCTTCGTATTACTCGTTTTCTACCACTTTTTGTCGCATACGCGTTTCAAAAAAGGCTGAGAACGGCTTCAAACAGTGTGCGCACTCCTACTGGCTGATACGCCCCGACAGTCCGTAATGATGAGGAGTGTACATCCTGGATGAAGCCAATCCCGCTGCTTTTGCCCGCCTCACTTTTTACTGGTTCTCTACGCTGAGTACTAGTTTTGCTGCGGAACCTAAGTGCTGCTAGGAGATAGTGCGAGCGGAGCTCCCCCACAGCTGGTTTTGAGCTTTTTGAGCGGAGGGACTGGCACGCTACTGCGGCTGCGGACCCATTCATCCATTACATATAGCATGGATCGTCCTCGGAGGTGAGCGTATAGCTGTCTCTGGAGCGATAGAACAGCGGACTGATTGTTTACCAATCGTTGTGATATACACTCCGCATACATGTACAGTAATACAAATGTCGAGAACACTTGCAATGGCCACTATTTACCCTTTACTGCCCCAATCATAAAGAATCAAGCCACGTTTGGAAGAACTCTTCTTACGTGGACAACTTGGCTCGAAATTTGGCTTCCAACCACGAACATCACATCCAATTGGCCCGAACCCTCTTGGCGCCCGCGCCATAACCGTCCTCTCCAAATTGCTTGAAACCAACAAAATCGCAAACACTCGTCAACTGGGGTAATTCGATCTCCTGAACTGAACACGAATATCACATCCGTTCAGTCTAAAAATGTCTGACGCTTACGTCACAAGCGACTCATATGTAGCATGCTTGTTTCGACTCCGGCTCGTGTAGCACAGACTACTGCCGCTTTCGTGCGGAGTTGTGTGCTACGACAGTTAGGGGAACGCGAAGAAAAGCAGCACATCTCTGGATGCCTGCGATAGTGGTCCCCCTCTAGACAAGGCTCAGATTTAGCAGAGGAAGGGATTATTATCTTGGGGGAAGGAGGCAGACGAGCAGAAGCATGCGACGCTATCATGTGCACCCCCTTTACTTTCCTAACATTCTCAGTCCCTCAGAAAGATGTGATATTCTTGTTCGAGAGGCCAAACTACCTCAGGCAACCACTTTTTAGCCATTTCTGCTGAAGCACGGTGAATCGGTCTCAGAAATCTTGAAGCAGAAGGCCAAAGGATCAAGCAATGTAGAGTATCAAAGGAAATTAGATCGACCGAAACAAGGAAGAAAAATGTCAAATGCTCCGGTTTTCAAAAAATGCAGACTATCTTGCACATGCTAGTTTGAGTTCGGATAATGCGTCGTCAATTGAGCAAAAACTGGTGATAAACGGGAGGGCCATTGGCCACGATTCATACAGTCATTATACAATGAATATCTCCCATGTTGACTTGTGATGTCTTCTGAGGCCAACGGGAAGTAAACCTTGACTTGCCTTACAAAACTAATATTGTCAGGGCACGTCTAGGTATAATATTTTCCAAATCACGCTCCCCATAAATCCGTCTCCGAGCGTACAAAGCTTTTCTACTTTCAGCTCTACTGATCAGAGGTATTAGTTTTGTCTCCACAGCATAAGTGACGGGGGTCATGTAGCGAACAAAAAAAATCTAAAGATATCTGAGATCATTTTCAGACCAGTTGAGCCCTTCCAATCCTTGCGTTGAAAAATCCCAGCGCATGGCGTGCCCTGACTAGGGAATGTGAAGGTTTGGTGTACAGACCGAATTCCTGAAAGATCTCTGTTCAAATCTAGCTCTGCTTCTCTCAGCAACGCAGTGAAAGAGCGCCACACCTGGAGAGTTCTTTCATCATGGCTCGACAAACAAAGCTGTTCACGTAATGTAGGAAAGGTTGAACTCACCTGAATAATACTTTGTGTTTCACATTGACCTGCCAAAATTTTCGAGTCGATCATATTGCTGGAACGAGTGCTTTGAACAAAATCGAGGATGAAGTGTTGTAGCCTGAAATTCAAAGCAAAGGCATTAGAAGACAAATCATGGCTTGGTTATGGGAAGGTCCTGCTCGTGACGGTATTGCGGTTACTGGAAGATGCCCAGAAATTGAAATGCGTTGCTTATTTGCGCAAGGGTCTCCCAATCCAAAGTTTTTTTTGTTGTTGACGTAGTTGGGGGATCACTCGGCTGCGCATCTGAAGGTACTTCTTGTTGTAGGGGAAATTTTCCCCCTTATGACAAGACGAAAGGGGGGAGGGGAATGAGGTGACCCTCTCCCACCTTGCCCACCATTTCCTGGATCCTGTCAACTCTGTACATTTTTTCTGAAAGTTTATGCATTAGATCCTTCACATTTTTTCCGAAAAAAACTGTCGTTAGGGGGAGGAGGGGGAGTAGTTATATAGCGGCGCACGTAGAAGAGGAGAAACCGCGAAAAGTCAGCAACTAGCAGATACGACTCCCCTCGCTCCAACGCCCAA
>MU922527.1:6309-19144 GCA_036418165.1 Cooperia oncophora
ATCGACGAGCATCTTTTGTTCCTGCTCGCGAACAGCTCTCCACAAAGGGGACGTAGAGAGACGAGATAAAACAGATAATTATGCTTGTGGCTTCACCTTCTCGCATCGATAACGAAGAACGGCTAGCTTTTTCTCATGAAGGGCTAACGTAGAATACCCATCATCGCGCGGCGTAATAATTGCTGGTGCACGCTAGCAAAGGACAAATTGTTCTTCCTTTTTCCCTGTCCCACACCCCTTCCCCACTCTCCGAATGAGAGTTGTAGGTACGCTCTTAGGTAAAAGTGGTCTAAACCACTTGCAGATTCATTGGACATTGAAAGTGATGGCGACAGAAGAGGAAAGAGTAGATATCAGAGTGGTAAAGAAAGCTTTCTCCTTTCTAATATTCCAGTTTGACATGCTGTAGAAGCCAGTGAACAATTTAATCGCTGTTGTTAGTCACTAGAGTGCTCCATTTAATCCGCCGGTCAGCGATCCGTTTTCCCTTCAACTGGGGAAGGGGAGTCGGAACAGCTCGGTGAACGTCTATACAGATCTCGCAGGTCGGAAAAGGTGACGGCGCCCTGTCAGCAGAATATGGAGGGTGCGGTGTGGTCTCCGTCCATTATTCTCCTAACAGCTCCTCGATTTGCAGCGCGTTTCCTCAGATACAGGGGGGTCCGACGTCATCATCAGTTAATTTCGTGTCGACCGCTTTCTCTCAAACAGCTTTCGCGACTTCTGAAGCTGAGTCGCGTAAATGGTACTTGTGACGGTCTACCTGTGCGGAAGCAGCTCGCAGTGCAACATTCCCCTTGCAGCTTGATAGGGCCCTTATAAAGGCACCTTCCTCGGGGAAACCGCTATGCAGCGCCTGCCCATCCTGCCAGGAGTATTGATCCTAGTCGTCTTGGGGATTTATCGTGCCAACTGCCTTTAAGAGAATCTTCTCAATCAATAACATAACACATCATGGGTCATGAGTGTCGATCGAAGCTTATAGACTTTCCAGAAAACTCTGATACGACTTTCTTACCACCTTAGTTTATCTTGAGATCATTCTATATACATATTTTTGGGAATGTCTCCAATAATTAGTCTGACAACCCCTTGCTAACCTTATTCCACTTTTTCCCATCTCTGGGCTGCTCTGGAAGCGAGTTATGAGTTTTTTTCTGCGGTACCGCAAAATTTCGGCGCATGCCCCGCCCACTGTGGGCGGGGCTTCGCATAGGTCATGTGTGCTCTTTATTTCTTGTCCCATGCCCTACCCATCCCCACCTTGACCCGACCTCTCCAAGTCGTTCTTCAGGTCGAACCGAATTTCCGGACAGACAAACAAACAAAAAACAAACAGACAAAAACAAACAACAGAACGAAGCAAATTATCTATAGTGGGTGACGAAGCAAATTACATATAGGGGGTGATTGATGATTTATGGAAAACTATATAAAATAAATATTGGATTGAGTTTTGAATCCCATTTTCATCTTGTTGTAGATACCTTAGCTATTCCAAGAAGAGTAGCAATTAAGAATTCAACTATGCAATTAACGCATTTAGCATCAACAGCGCCGTGAACAATGCTTCCGGTGCGTAGCGTTCGAGCGGTGCCGAACGGAAAGGAATGTGGTGATTTTCTGGCACTCGATCTTGGAGGCACTAATTTCCGAGTGCTACTCATTCGATTAAGTGGCCGTGAAGCAGAAATGACTGGCAAGATTTTTCCGAGTGCCTGAGAGCATCATGCGAGGAACGGGTGAAGCTGTGAGTTCTTCAGAATATTGAAAATCACAGAAAGAATATTCACACTTCGAGAACAGTGAGCAATTGCCCAATTCGGCTCTGAAGCGGGAGTGCGGAGCAACATAAAGAAGGTTGGCGCTCATCCTTCCGTGCCTGGAAGTGGGACGCTACCGCAGATCAGTAGCTTCCCGTGGCAGAGGGCGCTGCGCGTTGTTCTATCTCTTCACTCAATTCGCCAACTGAGATACCGCCGACTTGATGAAGTAACGGCACCCACACGGCCATGATTCAGGAGCTTTAGGTGTTCGGAAGGCACTAGCGTTGCTGCGACGAGCAGAAAATAGTAGAAGTTTCACTGCTTTTGCCCTATGCGCGATATATTTATGAAACCAGGAAAGGTCTTTACCGACTTTTTCCCTTCCAAGAGAGCGATTATTACTCCAGGATAAGTTCTACTTAATGAACATCCCCATTTCAGCTTTTCGATCACATCGCCGACTGTATGGCGAAGTTCATGGTCGAACAGGGTGTGAACACTTCGGAAAAGCTTCCACTTGGATTTACATTCTCATTTCCTTGCAAGCAAAGAGGACTGACGTGGTGAGTCTTTTTTCGGCAAGCAGCCTTCTCCCTGCTTACTTATCCTTATTTTATGAGTGATGCTACGCTTGTGGTGCACTAGAAGAGGATACCAGGGTGCAGGTCATTCTTCCATTAGGTTACAGCGTACTTCCTTCGTATTCCCGCATTTCCTGTTCTTTGACCGGCATATTAAAGCGCTTTCGAGTCAGCGCTATCTTCAAGCGCGGTCCCATATGTGGGATTTCCACTATGACCCACTGGAGTCAATTCTTGGATGTTGCTGCTAGTATTCCGCGTCAACGCTTCAAAGAATACCAAGCCAATGTTGGGCACATCGCGCAAAGTGGATGTGACATTTCGATTCATGGAACTCTGGTGAACATGCCTACCAGTTCGGTATCGCTGGAGTGGCTGAGAACTTTCTAACCGAAGGTCGGAAGTTTCTAGTCGCCAAGAACAGCCGCGCTTGATTGTTAGAGCACTGCTTTCCTTTCTGTGGTAGATGTGATGAGAAGGCCTGAGTTCTGCGATGAAAAAGTGAAGGAGTATGTGGCCAGGAATTCTCTTGCTCTCTTCGAGTTGTAAAGAAGGAGTTCGGAATGAGCGGCCCGTTAATTTTGATAGCACATTCCCGCTGGATGAATTGGCCAGTTTTTTCATCGTTTATAGTTATTTCAGTTTTTCTTACTCATTCGATTTCAAGTGCGAAGCTGATAAACTGGACGAAGGGGTTCAATGCGAGCGATGTGGAAGGCGCTGACGTCGTAACGCTGTTACGAGAAGCTTGCAGAAGAAGAGATGTGAGTTATGTGACGTGCTCTGTGCATAGCCATGCTGGATTGAACTTCTGGGATTTCTCTGTGAAAGAATTCCGTTGTTTCCCTTCGTTGATAACGATTTTTAAAAAGTCCACCAAATTCAGGATATCGATATTGATGTGGTAGCAGTACTAAATGACACCGTTGGCACCCTCATGGCGTGTGCTTTCAAGGAAAACAGCTGTCAGGTCCGTTTATGGCTCCTTTCATTGTGATAGTCAAGGAAGCGTAGAACAAGACATCGATGGCAACATCTTTCGCGTAAAAAAAAAGCAGGGCACGTGCATCTCGAGGTGTTTTTGTAAGTCTTATTTAGTGTGGTCACGGGATGAGCTATCGTGAATGAGTTAGGGTATAAGTAAAAAGAGGCGAGCCAGACTGCCAGATCAAGCCATCCAACTTCTCTAAGTTCATCCACCTATCATTTCAACTGTTTGACGTATTTATCGCATTACTCCACTACATTTTCATTTTCCCGGTGGTCCTGCATTTGTATACCCCTACCGTTCAAAACTTCACCGAAGAAATTCCGTTACCAAACCTCTGTCTCACATGGCCAAGCACAAGCAACACTCAGAGGGAGGTTTCATTCATGTCAGTCATGTCAAACCCTTTTTGAGTTGCCGTTCCCTCCCATCTATAAGGCGTTGGACCCATGGTTGATACTTTTGGGGAAGATAGACATCTCTCGGTGGTTGCGCGTTTACTCACACTGTCTCCCTGATTTTGTGGGGGGGAAGGGACTAGGGATAGGACATTTTGGTACTTCGCTGGTTTGTTTTCAGTTCCCCCCTCCCCTCCATCATTGTTAGATCCAAAAAAGCTTGCGGAGCTGCAAAATGGAGCGAGCTTAGGCTGGGCCGCTTTTATGAGACATTTGAGCCCTTGTAAACTTATGTATGCTACACCTATTCCGCGCGGAGTGGGCGTGTCAGGCACGGCATGAGTGCGTCACTCCGTCAAAGCCGGTCTCTGCCTTCTCGTTGAGGCGCGCATGCGACAAAATGTGCTAGAAAACGAGTTGTACGAACCGTATGATACAGTCATATCACTTGCGCGCTTCAACAAATGGTGGAGATCGGGGAATTCTGGCCACCGCGCCAAAACTCATTCAGTCTGACACGACCCAACGCGTCCCTCGGCGGACACAGCCTTGTCATTACGGACTGTCGGGGCGGCACAGCCGCCGCTGCAATGTGGCGCGACAGCGGCTGCAGCTCGATGACGGTGAATCAGCTGATTTCGATAGAATTCAATGCAAATTCCCACTTTTACAGCTCTTCAAGCTTCGAAAGTGGAATGTGAGTTATTTTGAGCAATTTTAAATTGTACCGACTCTGAGTGAATCTGAAAGAATGCAAGCCAATTGAATAAATGCCATAAATAAGGCAAAATACAAGGAAATACAAGGCATAATAATAGGCATCAAAATAAATTAAATCAGAGCCAGTGCAATTCAAAATTGTTCAGAATAACTCACCTTCCACTTTAGAAGCTAAAGAGCTGAAAAAGTAGGAATTTGCAGCCGCATTCCATTGAAATCAGCTGATCACGAGTCGTAGCCGCACGTGGCGTCATTAGTGCACAGCGCGACTGTGCGCCCCCGAATAGTTCCGTAGTGATGAGGACTGTACACTATATGAGCTTCATTATGTGTAGCTGTATTTGCTTTGCAAGAGTTAAAAAGTGTTTACGAAGTGATTTGGTCGAGCTTCACCTTGTCTCGATGGAACTAGCAAGATGTCCCCTCCAAGGTGAATGCGCCTACATACACGCCTTATCCCTGAGTCAGACTAGGCGTGGCATTTGGACATGGCACGGAACTTGTTACTCGTGGAATATTCCAGTCTGGCAACTGTCATCTTATTCTATGTTGGACAGCGACACGACACAGTTGTGTCAAGATGAAATATTCCACCAGAAGCATAGACACCTTCAGGTTGAGTTGCAAAATGCAGCCCCGCCTACCCGACCTCAGGGATCTCGTGTATACTTATCGTCGTCCTGATAGGTTTGGGGAGGTTTGGTTTGGCTGATCAAAAGTAAAGGTTCCCAGTGGTAATTTTCTACATCCATCCTTTCTTTGAGAGTCAAGCCTCCAGAATCTGTCTCAGGTTGATATGAAAAGCTGCAGTAATAAAGTGGTCGACAACGCAAGTCTCCTGAGGAGGACTTACAAAAGGTGGAGAAAAGCGTTTTGTGAATTGTTGTAAGCACACCGGACTCTTCTGTTAAGTCTTGCAAGTGCCCATAGAAGTAAGAATGGTAACACTTTCTTCTTTGTGAGGTTTTGAGGAATCTGGAAATACGCACACTAAGTTAGGTAAGGTGCGGGGTGTGCAGTACGAAAGAAAGATGGTGACTCTGGCAAGCTGAAGTACTCCGGGATGTGGAAGCCATTATTTCAATGGAGGACTTGAATCACTCACCCTGAAGCGGTTTACCTTCAGCCTTAGACGGGAATCCTCATCCTCCTGTATCACAATCCTCTATTCGCAGCACTAATTGTAAACGCTATCCAAGAATGGCGTGTGAATCAAACAGGTAATTGTGGGCTGAGAGGAGTCTAGAGGACATGAGTGCTCCCATTTATTTGTTGGAAATGCTCTCCTCCGAAAGCGGACTGGCACCAGGTATTCCTTAACCTACAATCCAACCATTGGAATAGGTAACTTTCCCTCTTGAAAAGGGCGACCTCTTTATAGTCCTCTTTACACCTTACCCAGAGCTGCGAGATCCCGACTCTGATACCAAAGCGCTGCCCGAGTTGCTGCGTGAAGAGTGGAGTACCTGCAATGCAGATATACTGCCTCTCCTCCTGCCATCTGCGAAAAAATGAACTCACGGATGACGCTCCACCTGAGTTCCTTCATGCAAAAAAAGCCGAAAAGTCAGGCTAACGTCAGTCCTTGTTACCTGATACCGTGCCAACACTTCCCTGCATTTGTGCGATTCATGCAATATCGGAGCGCCCCAAGGTTGATTAGAAAAAGTTCTGGTGAGAACGGAGTGTAAGTTTCTGTTCTTGTTAAAAAGTTCAAAAGTTTTCTGCTTCGCTCGCATTTTCGCAGGCCTTTCACATTTTCATTTGAATTGTGAAATGATGTTCAGTGATGAAAGCCTTCTTGGATGCAAGTAAAGAAGGGGAGGGTGCCCTCAATAGGTCAACCCGGCTGAATACCATGAGACAATATTACTTGTCAACTCTTTCTCTTCCAAAGATTGCCTCTTCAATCATTTGCTCAAACGAGTACATCATCGATTTTTAATCCACATTAGTGGGATTATTGTGGGGTGGCAGGTATATTGGTCAGTTCAGGAGACCAAGGTTTACATAAACTTTCAAAAACATAATGCCATCTTTTGAACGTCCCGTAGCCGAGATGGTGTCGCAGCTTTGCTGTTTTTTGACATCTCATAAAATGCTTGTTATTTATCCACATATCGGCATACGCCTTGCAAGGTACGTTGGTGAGGGGGGTATGTCGTGACCATCGTTCTGGATGGGTTATATCAGCAGTAAAAAGGGGGGAGATCAAATTATAAGCGACGGACAGACACAAAGGACTACACATGTATTCTTATCAGTAATACAGCTCTCTCCACAAAGCTTTCTTTTTTGTTGTCCCTGTAGCGCCTTATACCCTCGTCATCCGGGCAGTTGATTAGGGCGGTCGTCAACGGGCCGCAGACGCGGCTGCAGCAGCGACCGCGTGCGTAGGAACTATTTGCTTTTTCCGGCCTAATTTAGTCATTTTTTCCCTACTTTTCACTGTTTTTGGCTGTTTTCCAAGATTAGCAGTTCCTTGTCTTCACAATGTAAGTTATAATTGGAATTTTTATAACATTTGCGAACAATTAAACGATTACAAACAAAACAATTAGACAAATTCCTGAAAAAAATCGCGAAAAACACACCATTACGAGAGAAAATAAAAAAGTTCACGAGTTTAAACTTCATATAGACAATAACGTAAATAATCTTGAAAAAATAGGAAATACAGTGAAAATTAGGGAGGAAATTGCTAAATTAGGGTGGAAACAGCTGATCGCCGCGGTCGTGACGCGCTGCAGCCGCGTCGCGACCCCTGGGGTCGGCTGATCAACTGCCCGGATGACGACGAATTAGTGGTAGCGATACTGAAAGGCTAAGTATCTAATGACTTGTCCACAGATCACTTCATTTGTCACGCCTCCTTCACTTTTGTCCATTTCGAAACATCTAAGCTTCATTCACAATGTATCTAAGGTGGTTGCTGATCGTGGGCAACAGGAACGGGCAAATTGCCTGCTACATGGAGAAATTGTGTCGAATTGGAAAACTGGAAGGTGAAATGTGCGAGGACAATTTGCCCGACGAGGTATGGCTTTGATGTTGGAAACGTTCAGGATGTTTTGACAATTACTAGTATTCGTCTGCAGAATCTGAAGATAATGCTCTGATTCGGAAAACAGTGAAAGTACTTGAGAGTTACGTTATGGCGATAGCCTGGGCGCAGTTCCCAGCTATTAAAAAGCAAAGGTGCTCATGAGCATTGAAGAAAACAGAAGGACGTGGCAAATCCCATGTAAGAACATCTACATCTCGGGTCGTATGGGAACAGTGGCATGCCCTCTTAACGCGTGACCAGCAGCGGTCGACGGGCGGGACCCCTTGCGATCGGCGGGACCAGTTAAGTTACGCGAAATATGGAAGACAATGGCCGACCATTGAACAAGTCTGATTTTGTATTCCCACACAGAATTAGAATTAGCGCTTCGCCCAAATAGTATGCGGAACTCCATGCACGGCGTGACCACGCAACGCACAGTCTTGCTCGCTACAGATGCTGGGCTTGTCAGGAGGTCTAGGCGCAGCGGCAGCCCCTTCTTCACCAGTTTGGAATTTGCCAGACCATTACATTGGTGGAAAGCTGGCCGGCGTCTCGCCAATGTGAGATCGCTGACACCTCCAGCGTCGGCTGTTGCCATTTGGACGCGCTGAGTTTTGGCTGCAGGATCATTTAAGAAGTGCCTAGATCACTAAACCGTTGAACTTGTGTATTGAACATCCTGTTTACAATATGACATTCATTCTTGGTGCTGGCGCTAATGGAGGACACTACGATTATCTTCTGGGCTCAGCCTTAGCAGAGCGCAGATAATCGTAGTGTCATCCATTAGCGCCAGCGCCAAGAATGAATGTCATATTCGTAATCAGGATGTTAAATTACCCCTGTATACAAGTTTTCAGCGGATTTGGTGATCTAGGCACTTCATAAATGAGCCGCAGCCAAAAGTGAGCGCGTCCAAGCGGTATCACTCCCCTGCGTCCACAGAGAGCAAGACTATACGTCATGTGCGGCTCCATTACTGAGAAGTTGGGATACCTAAAGCAAACAGCTACTGTACTTCTCTAACCAAATGGGCTTTTAAGCTGAGCGAAGCGCGGGCTAGTTGAGGGTAGAAGAAAATGCCCTGGTTGCGACCAACCGCTGCTTGCTGTGTTGCCACTCAGGATGAGATTGGTATTGTTTTGTGTCGTATCGTGTTTCGTTGCAAAAGAATTGAAAAATGAAAATTAGAAATGTCCCCTCTCCCCTCTCAAGGTAACTAGCGTTTATTAAGATGATCATAAATACGGAATGGGGCGCGTTCGGCGATGATGGAGCGATGGATTCTGTCCTCACCGAATTCGATAGACAGGTGGACGCGTCCAGTATCAATCCTGGCAAGCAATTGTGAGTTGGTTTCGAAATTATCGGGTTGGTTGGCGTTACTTTATGGTCAGTGATAGCTGCAATACAAATGTGAGCCAAAGATATGCGAGATGAAATCGTGTTCAGATTTGAGAAGATGATCTCTGGCATGTATATGGGTGAATTAGTCCGAGTCGTGCTATGTTCGCTGGCAGCTGAGGGTCTGCTGTTTAACGGTGATTGTGAAGCCATCTCTCACTTTGGATGCTTCCCAACCAAATTCGTCTCCGAGATTGAAAGGTCAGTCACTGTTCACAGGAATCAGTTACTGTTTAATTTTACTGATAGTAGGAGATGTGTTCTTTCAGCGACCTTCTCGAAGGGGAGGAAGGAGCATTCCTGAAGACCTTCCAAATCCTTGAAGACATTGGAATCGAACGTGTATCGAATACTGACTGTGCCAATGTGGCCTACACTTGCAGCCTTGTTAGCACTAGGTTAGTGAGTCTCATAAGGATTTTGAAAAAAATGTGCTGTAATTGGGAAGAACCTACCAACCCTGAATAGAACAAGGTACGCTCAACAACTCTACGTCTATAGAGTCAGTAGAAATGGTTTTCGCTTGACCTTGCTGTCCTGGATACAGGAAAGTCCTGATAGTATCATCAATGAAAATCGCCCTTTTTGGGGTCGCTTCTGACCCAGCGTCGAGAAGTATTTCCTCGGCAATAGAGAAAGCTTTGATGCTGGTCGGTGTCTTTTGGGTTCAGCTTGTGGAACAATCGTAAGCAGCTCATCTAGCTGACACCTCGACTCTCACATTGCCCCCGCACTAATTCGTATTACCCTATTATAGGGTAAAAGGTGTACCCGTATATACGAGGGGCAACTTTGACTCGGAGCGTGTTTTTTTTGTGGACCTGTCTACGCGAGATATTTTCAACAGTAAGCGCTTTGAAGACTAAAAATACTAGAAAAGGTAACGTTGTGTACAGGTACTTTTCGCGCACGTTGATGCAATCATGCAAACGAGTGCGCTTTCTATTAGCTTGGAGGGAAAGTCCTGCGACTTTGACCAAATTTTCGGAACAAATTTTCCGTCATTCAAACAATTCCAAGTCTACAAGGTAATCACCATTGATGACTAGGACTAGTGCCCTTCTTTTGCACAGCTTCTCATTTCCATTCTCATAGAACTACGGCAACTATGATAAAAAGAAGAGGTGGACCTCATTTTCGAGTAGACGTCGATTTTCGGAATTTTGCTTTCTAAAGGATGCGGTAGGGATCAATTGGAGCTGGTAATTAGAGGCCGCTAACTTTGATGAATAGGCTGAATAACCTGGGTACGGTCGCATTCTCTGATCAAGATCCATGATCTTTTGGCGTAGCCTGATCCCCACATGCGGTCTTCGCATTGCCGAGTAGTAGAGAAAAATTGAGTATTTCTGAATGAATTCAAGCGTGACGTCATCCATGTTTTGAAGTTGATTAGAGTGGACTGTGGTCCTTACAGCTGTGCTAGTATCCAGCGATACCGCTTTGAAGTCCCACCAATAACACACTGAAATCTTTATCCCATGCACATCTGTTTTTGGCTAAGCAATCTACTTTTCTATTTGAGAGACAGGGACATGTGCATGATGTACGCAAGGACTCCACCACTCGCTACCAACCACAAGATCTCACAAAAGTTCCTCCAGTGTGTACAAGGAAAAGAAAACTCAGTCACGGTCATTCGGTATGACTTGTCAGACGGGTCCAACTCATGAGGCATCCTTCACAAAAAATTTTTCCGATAACCGAGATTGCGGAGAAGCATGGCAGTTGTCAGTTAGGTGGAGCCTAGAGGTTGCCAACTTACTGGTGGTTACGTTCGGCTGCGCCTCAAGAAGCTTGAGTAAAGGGCCGTCATTCTGTGCTGGTGGCCGACCTATACATTGCCTAACTACGAGTTAAATAAGTCCAGCCTGGAAGCGCTGATGCAAAAGCTACCCTCTGCCATGGCAAGCGATATCCTTCCTCAAGACAACGTAAGTGTTAGCTTCCTCGACTACGGCTGCCCTACAGGAACTCATAATATGGGATAGGTCGAAAAGTACCTCGATCTCTGAGGGACTTTTAAGCTTTGAAAACTTCCACAAAGTCATGATATACCCATGTGCAGAAACCCCAGAGGACAGTCTCCACTAATCAGGGATGAAAACATTCGAAATGTTTTTTGGTCTTTTTCTAGAACAATTCATCAAAGTGTCGCAGGACTTTCCGTCCAACCTAATAATGCAACAGGAAATAGGGTTTATCTCAAAACGTTTCTTCAACCTTATTCCGTGCTGGTCCTGTGGGCGAAGTCACTTGGACAATTGTCTACCTATCATGTCTGCCGGATCACTTCTGTTGAGGTGGCGACTGAGAGGAGCGTATCAGTGAGAAAACCAGCACTTCACGTGACGGCACATATGAACAGCGAGGAAAGGGTGTTCAACACCTAATGCGTAGAGCGAGTGAGAGAAACTGTGTGAGCTCTCTTGGTAGTGCTATTTAATACAGTGGGTCCCATATCAACAAGTAGTGTTATATGGGACTAGCTAAAAAACTTATGATTTTGTTTCGTTTAAGTAATAGAATCAAGTTCTATACGAATATGTTGCAGAGCCGCTCATCTGACTGCCGCTGCCATTGCTACACTTTTAAACCGAATGAAACGGCCTTACGTCACTGTTGGTGTAGACGGGTCTGTATTTCGTTTCCATCCGACGTTTCCTCGTCTTCTGGACGAAAAGATTGATCAGTTGATAGAAGGCGACATAGAGGTCAGTTGTCATGTTTTACGATAGACTGAAGACAAACTGTGCACTCACCTCCTAGGCAGTCCTTGTCAAGTGCGAGGTGAATAGGTTATGAGCTCCAAGTGTACCCGAACGGGGCTGGAGGATAGTCACACTCGGATGCCGTTTGCATTTTCCTTCCGCGGTGCCCTTGATGTGCAGAACTTGCGTCGATACCAAAGTCCCGCAGCGAGCACGCAATCAGAGGTAGAGAACGAATTGAATAGGGCGCAGGCAATAGCACGTTTGGTCAAGCATGCGGCTGGTCCTGCGGCAGGGCAAGGGGAGGTGTTAGACCAGGTAAATTCTGCTTTTTGCATTTTGCCACCATTCGAGCAGGAGAATGAATGCTAAGACGATGCTAAGGACGGCACTGGAGGGGTAGATTTAGTCACGGACTAAACAACTTAGTTTGCGGGGATTTGAAGTAGACCAGAGAAATATTTCTTGTTACATTTCAGTATCAGCTGATGCTATCGGAGGATGGAAGTGGCCGAGGTGCAGCTCTGGTGGCCGCCGTTGCCACTCGCATGAAACGGGAACGACTGGGCCACGCATGACTAACTGGATTCTAGATTGAATTGTGCATGAATATTTATTGATTTCCTTCTTCACAAATTTCTATTGTAGATATTCTCTGAGACTTGTGAATGTAGTATTTTGTGATACCGATTTAGTCTTCTGATCTTTACCAAGCTGTGAATAGTTAGTTTTGGGTGAGGAATTTCATACTAAGGTATCGATTATTGATTGTGATACTGGTCACTTAGTACGTGCTAATCATTCATACTTACAAGTCTATCAAATGATTCTATTTAGGGTTTATTCGACTGTTGAATAGTGGCCAGATATAATAGCAGGATTTTGCACGGTTTTGACCATGTGTGAGTCTAACTGTGAATAAAGCAATAGAAGCTGTGTTTGTGTTGCGTAGATCTGCATTACATGTACTCTATAGTTTTTCAGTGGTTCAACAATCATACTCTCGGCCGCTAGCCCAGCGATTCATTTGCTCGTGCTGAAGTACTAGTATATCACCACGAACCGCCCAGTTTGGTAGCTCCTTCTTCCCCAGTGTCTCTTGGCGCACTCTCAGCTTTTCCGTCGTACAGCCTACGATTCATGTTTCCATGTTATTCCACACAAGTAGTATAGATAAAACTACTCGTCGGGCTAGAATGTACAACTTTGATGTGCCTG
>MU922535.1:10405-41771 GCA_036418165.1 Cooperia oncophora
TGTCAGTCCTTGTTGGGTACTGACGGCCCCGATCACAAACACGACATTCACTTTTGGCTTCCACATTTGAGTCAGTTCAGCGGCACAACACAGCGCAACGAAAATGCCACCAAAACCAACGATCAGCAGTATCCTTCAGGAGTGTTCCAGAATTACTCCATTCCTTCAGAAACAACATTTTTCGGTAAGATCAGGTCTCCTAACCCCGCAAAACTGTTTTTAGGATGTGCAGGGAGCATTTTTGAGAAGATGCAAAACGACCAACTAAGGAGGCATTCGAACCCTTGAGCTTCCACGCATTGCAAAACGACCAACTAACGAGGGATTCGAACCCTTGAGCTTCCACGCATGAGCCCGATCGCTTCTCCATTACGCCATTCGAGCACATGATCGATGAGCTCACCCACCATTTAGATACCCGTTGAGCATTGGTGATCTCGAGCGATGGTCTGCTCGACAAGCCTCCATAATTCTGTTAGGAGGTTAAGCAGATTTGGATTTTTTGGATTTTTTTTGGGCAGATTCAAAATCAGCGTTCAAGGACGCATCAGTCAGCATACATCTCATTTCAAATGGCCACTTCGACAAACCATCCTTCCCTGGTCAGACGAATCTGGTTCCAATTTACCGGAACCCGGAGGATAGAAGGCTTGGTTGGCCAGGGCGGGAGTCGACCCGGATTTCAACCCAGGACCGCTCGGGTGGTATGCGTGCCACATGTCGCTAGACCGTCTCCGCCTCTCAGGCCATACATATTCCAAATATAAAAAGCTCGTAGGACACGGAAAAAAAGCAAACTACAACTTACATGACGAGGTTGCGAGAAGTGAGAAAATAGAGATCCAGTATTTTGCCCCTCCACAGATGGAAGAGTCGTAGCAAGGTATTCCACTCTTGAGAATTCATCGAAGGCGTGGAAGGTATGGGGAATTCATTTCAGTTCATGGTAGGAGGAGTATTTGACTTGGTGACGTTTTTTATATTTGTTTATTTTTCTGCTGCAGGCGCGCTGTTCACAGCCCGCCCCCGCTCCCATCCCACTAAATATTGATGCAGCAGTTTTCCTGTTCTTGATTGTTGATCACAGGTCTACCCCTGCTCCCCTCACAGGCTCCCCACCAGCTGCACGATAAAAGAGTCGAGATTCGAAAATACCTCTTATCGATGATGTGCCCAGGATCGAGAGACGAAAGAAAAACGGCTGTTGAGACCACGTTTCTCTCTGGTGCACTGCCAAGGAAACATGAGGGCCAGAAAACTTGTATCTCTAACCTGACGGAAAATCTCGTTCCAGGTTGTCTCGAGGTCCTTATGCAGCTGTATTTCCCGTAAGCTGTGACAGCGGATTTTTCCGCCAAAGTGGTGAAATGCTAGGCCCCAAAGGAGACAATTTTCGAAAAGACGACGCTTCAGTCTTTGGCTGTTGGAATTTAAACTCAACCTAACAACGTCGTAAGGCACATAAAATCTAACACAACATGCAGTTCCTATGTTATCTCATGCTCCAACGTTACTGTGACATTTCCACTTAGTCGGATATACCGGACCTGTAGAGGGTGTGGCAGGGCACATCGTTGTTGGGGATTCCCCAATAGGGGGATCGTATTTGGGCTGAGAAACATTCATTTTGATAGTTGATTTTCTTGATTTTCCTTGTTTAACGGAACGATGTTGGAAGGTGGTGGGCGTATTCCCGTTCTCACCTTCTGAAGTAAGTTGTCTGACTTTTTGTGATTTTTCCTGTTTCATGTGTACTATACCCCCCCCCCTCGACAGATCGATCGTATTAGAGGAGGGAGCCCGGGGGGGGAGGGGGCGAGGGTCGAATCAGGCCATCATCAGGCGGGGTATCGTGGACATTGACTAAAATCCCCAAAACTTAATAATGTTGCCCTGGGCGTGGGCTGCACGTACTTTATTCGAAGCGTGGCAGCTGCTGCGGTTGCAAGGCATCTGTCAACCGGATGCACTACTTTCACTGAGAAAGTCCAGAGATACTATTTTCTCACCGTATTTTTTGGCTGAGCAATTGAAAAACGTAAAATAAGGAAGAGAGAAGAGAGAAGGAATGACCGAAAAAGGGATGAATAAGAAAGGTAGGGGAAAAGGAGGCTGTGCGTCGACGTATATCCTAAGATTGGCTGCGCTTCTGATGGTATATCTTCCTTTTCAGACAAATGAGGTCTGTCTTTGTCCAGCACAAGACAGGATGACAATGGCGTTAGAAACAAATTCCACAGAAAACGCATCTCATACCATGTTCGAATGATGCACACAGCCACGCCCTCTCCATCTTCTAGATATCAAGTGTAGGCACAGTTCGGCGACAAGGGGGCATTTTGCATTTATGTTACTTCCCATGAAAGTGTCGACAGGGCACATCATTAGGGAAGATTTTCAGGATACTGTGGGAAAAGTGGCAGGAAGTTGGGGAAAATCTGAGAATTGGTAGAAGGGGGGGGTCGTATTGTCTCGCGGCTTTTCCTGTTTCACATGTGCTATTTACCCCCCCCCCCTCCCCTCCCCACCCCCGCTCGACGGCTCGATTCGATGAGGAGGGACAGAGGGCCGGAGGGGGGGGTCGTACCAATCCCCAAAAAAAGGGGGGAGGGGTCGTACGGACTCGACTCAAATCCCCAACCAATGATGTGGTAGGGGGGCTCCTTGAGGAAGAAACCAATGAGATTCGTACCAGCCCCTTAAAAAAGGAGGGTCCTACGCACTCGACCAAAATCCCCAATTAATCGTGTGCCCTGGTGCAAAATGCACCTCCCCTCCCCCTTGCGTCGCCAAACTGCCCGTGAGGTTTACCATGTTAGGAAGAGATGTCAGTGCTCTTCGGTAAAATAATGGTATTCTTAAGTCGTTTTTTGTCGCAACAATGCATATATCGCCTTTACTATCACAGCAGCACCTTATCAGCACTTTCCTGCTCGAAGAATGTCATCGTGGAATGCGCTTTTGAACGCATCGATAAAAAATAAATGCCAATCACTCGTACGCGGTAAATCAGCGTCTTTCCTAAGTATACGGGGTCACGATCAGCTCATCCCCTTTCGCCCGGAAAAAGGACCAACAGGGGCTCTTTATCCAGGATGGAGCTGAGCAGGCAAAAGCCAAGGCTGGCCCTCGTCGCACGTGCAAAAGTGCGGTTAAACTGAGGGGTGAGTCATTCTAACAGTCCTGACGTCACTTCCTGTGTTGAAATCATCGAGTTCTGCAGTGTGAAGATGAGTACTGCCAGTGATAAAAGCCGGCTGGGCCGAGCGCCGTTGACCCCCGGGCGGAGGCAGGGATGGAGTCTGCGTCTCCGCGATCCGTGTACTCTTTGCCAACGACTGCTCGCGTCGCGGTCGGCGTCGCGCTCTTTGAACCACCCCGTCGCCACGAAACGGCGGTTGTGCTGAAGAGTTCTCCTGTTCTTCCCTTTACATCCTCACGTCCTCGCTTTTATCTCCCCTTTAAATGCTGATTGGTTTTTCAATCTCCAGCGTGACATTATTTGTATTTAATTTTCTTCAGAAACACGGACGTTTAGTGGTTTCTTTGTTGTTCAATTAAGACGCGACAGACTTTATTTTCCCAAAACTCAAACTGTTTTTATTTGATTGGAGTCCGCTTTAATTTCGTCATTGAGAACTCTTATGGGTAATCCGAATCGCGAGACTTTCCAGTTCTATCTATTTCATTACGCGGTAAAAACGCAAATGGGGGTATTTATTGATGTCATTTTCATGAGGCTCGGGCGGTATGAAAAAGCGGAAAATCGTCCTTGAATAGCCTTCCTTCGTTACTTTAGTATCCAACAATCTTGAGTTTAATTTTTTTAACGTTCCATAGTTTTCATTCATTTTTGCCGATTGCATTGAAATATTGAAGACAAATGCGTCATCAATACTCGTACCTTCAGTTTCTTGCTTCTCTGAAGCGAACGCTGAGTCATAAGAATTCCCGAAGTGATGAAACTTTCCAATCGATCTGAAGACTGAACGATTTTGTTTTGGTGAAAGGAAATCTTGAGACCAATACTAATTTTCAATTTTCGCTCCAAAGTTGTGAAAAAAATAGGTTTTCCTGTTACCAGCGCTATATGCTTTCGTATTATTTTGAGATTTTTTTTATTCAAGCTTGTGTATTTTTGCGAGTATCGGCGCTCTTGTCTTTTGTTGAGTAATTCCAGTGCGGTAGAGTGCGTTCATACTTCGTGGCAAAGTTTTGAGCAACTGTAACAGTTTGAAAATCCCAGCGTTTTCAGCGGTAATCGATACCTATGTTTAATGCTGGCGGACGGTGTGCGATGTAGGAACGCTCTTTTAACCACCGCGAGTTTTGAAATGGTCTCGTTCCCATGTTCTGCTGCTTTCCATAGTTTCTATTTCCTTTCAATAGCGCTCGAACCCGAATGGTCGAGTTTTCCGGAACCAGTATTAACTCGAGTATTCTGCTGGCCAAAGGTTCACGGTTATCTGAATGTGTAATAACGAAATAGCGCCCCAAATTTTTTTTATTTCACCAGTCGTTTATTGCTATGTATTTGTTCAACGATAGATGTTTCACTGTTTGTTCTATGCGCTGAGACCATTGCTAGTATGGGGCATATGTTTTTATGAACATTGGAAGAGAAGCATTTCGATGGGTAGGGTGTGCAAATGACAAGATTGCATCATATCGTTGAAAACTGCTCGTTTTCTACTGGTTTTTATCGCATAACCGCTTCAGCAAGTGGCAGAGAACTTCGGTGCCGTGACACACTAACACTGCCTGACACACCCCTTCATTCGCAGCGAACTAGAGTATACTTGTTTTTTTAGCTGATCTATATTTTTGCAGAAAACTAGGGGCAGTTCGCCGACAGGGGGGGGGCATTTTGTACTACTGTTACTTCCAATCGACGTGTCGACTCCATCTAGATGGCCTTTTCTTCAGTTGACAGGTTTCACCATGATGGCTTGACGAGCTTGCTCCAGCTTCACGGGAGTCCGCAGGTTTCACCAAAGTGAGACATCTAAACTGAAACTAGTGAAGCAGTGAAAGTGCAAAATGCCCTCCCCCCCCCCTCCTTTCCCTCCGTCACCGAACTGCGCCCAAAACTATATCGATGCCTTTTGCGTCTTCTGGGAGTTTTCTTGAAATTTATTCACGGAAAGGATATATTGATGTGGAAGCAGAGGTGGCAAATGCATTTAAGTGATTCTTATTTTCAGTTCTCCACACATTGATGCTCTTGTATAAAAAGTCTCAAAACTTCTGTCAACTGCGAAGCTTTCCATTCTTCCTTTTTCGCCCTCTCCTTTTTTTCTTTCCCTCCTTTTCTCTTGCCTCTACCTTATTTTCCTTCCTTGAAATGCTCGGCCAACGCATGCGGTGAGAAAATATTTCTGTACCCTCGCAGAGAGAGAGAGAGAGAGAGAGAATATCCCGTGAAGACCTGTAACCTGTCTTTCAACAGTGAAGTTTCCCTTTTCTTTCCTTTTCTCTTCTTTCTTTCCCTTCCTTCTCTCTTTCTTCTCTCAACCTTATATGAGACGGTCACAGGGCTTTGTCAACCGGATATTCTCTCGAGGGTTCAGAATTGTTTTCTCATAGCCTGCTCTGGCCAAGCGTTTGAAGCGAGGAAAACAAGGAAGGAAGGAGAGAAGGTATGAAGGAAAAAGGAACGAGGAGGGAGGCTTTGCGATTGACGATATGCTAAGACTCGTTCTCTCGCTTGAAGAATATGAAGGTATTTTCTCATTGCATCTTCTGGCCAAGCATTTGGAAGGGGGAAAATTGTGTTTCGTCAAAGCTTAGTTCACGAACAGGACTTGTTCAGGTCGTCTCTGTCAACAGCGGAATTCCCTCATTCCTTTTCACTTCCCCCAACCTTACATGGGACATTGTTGTGCTGGATTGCAACTCGCATTGTATTATAATTGTAAGCAGTGCACCCAGCCATACCTATCAGTGAAGAGATAACTGTGAACCACTCAGTGCTGCAGCATATCTCTGGGGTGCCAATAACCTTGATGGGAACATTCAAAACTTGTGTAAAGCTGGATAACTTTATCCGATTACAACTGGCGCACATAATTACCCAGCTCGAACCTGCTTTTCCCTTGCATTTAAAAAGTCTATGGTAGTCTTACTCTTTGCCCGAGGAGTCTTTTCATTGTCCTTTTGAAGGTCATTGTCGTCACATTTGGTTTCTCCTCCTTCTTCAGCTTCATTTTTTACGTTGCTGCGTACCTATTTTTTTTACAGATTGCCATCCAATTTGCGTGCGTATACTTCGCGATTCCAGCGATTCAGTCCTGCCGCCAGGGCACGCCATCGCGTTGTGATCATTTTCTGAAAATTACGACCCCCCTAATTCCATACTAAAATACGACCCCCCTTTTGGGAGTTGGTACGACCCCCCTCCCAGCCCTCTGTCCTTCCTCCTCATCGAACCGAGCCGTCGAGCGGGGGGGGGCGTCAGAATTAAACTATCATTTTCAAGTGTCGGAAATAGTGCGTCCGTGAACTGACCAAATACGACCCCCCTCCCAAAAATGACCAAGTACGACCCCCCCCCCTTTACAGCGTCCGTGAAACAAGAGAAATCAACTATCAAAAAATTTTTCTCTGACCAAATACGACCCCCCTCCCTCGCGGTCAAATACGACCCCCCTGGTGATGATCACAACGATGGCGTACCCTGCCTGCCGCTCCGGTCGCGAAGTATAAACGCACTCTTGCAACCAGAAGTGCGAGTACAAGACTCCGCATGCAATGGTTTCAAGAATATTGTAGGTTGGTTTTTAGGCGATCACCTATTTGGTAGAGGGGGGGGGTCGGGGAGCACTCCACATTCTCCATTAGCCAGTGTCAGTGAAGTGGATGGTATTCAATAGCCTAATGTTTTCCAGTTCTCTTATTTCCTTGTTCTTCCGTGTCGTAAAGTATGGAGGCGGCCTTTGTGTCGTTACCTTTACCTTCTGCATTCTTCAAACGCTCTTAAAATTACTGGTTGACAATGTCTCTTCCATGCCATTAGACTGATTCCTTTACTGACCGCCTTCTTTTGAATCTCCTTTAACGTAAGAGTCAATGTGACTGTTGTTCCTGGTGTTCTCAATTTTTGCTGAGTCTCCGTAATGATGCAGTTTTTATAATGCCTTTTGTTGGTCTACCCGGTGTCTGACAATCTCGCGGCGCCATCTCGCAATGTTGCGCCTCGTTGTAATTGATTGGTCAACTTCGGAAATGACCTTGCTGAAAATCAAATCTTTCTCGAAGTCATTTATTGGTTCTTATTTTTTGACACTATCACTGACTTGTGCGCTCGTGGTTCTCGGCAGTTTTTGTCATCACTGATAAGAGATGGAAGTTTGCGGATGTCATTATCTTCTTTTTTCCAACGGAAAGTTACCTCTTCCCGTTCAAGGCTCATTGGTAATGTCTCTATTGGTTACTTTTTAAACAACAATGACCGTCCCGTTCGATTACTCTTTTTCTGGGTGCACGTGACTGCGCTATTTTTTTTCTAACTCCTTGAGCAACACAATGCACAGTAAGCTAAGTTGTGCTGGAAAAAAGTAACAATATAAATGTTTCCCCGCTGATCAGTCCTTTTTGAGATTCGATACGCACTCTACTTCCATTCAGAATCAGTTTCGTACTGAATCGATGTGGCTTAGACAATGACCTTTTGGGGCAAGCTGATGTGCAAGTCAGTATTTTGAAGACGAATCTGGTTCCAGTTCAGCAGCGGGGGGAGGGGGCGTTTTGCGCTGTCGTTGCTTCATTAGTTCGGTTTACGAGTGTCACTCTGGTAAAACCTGTAATTCTTGTAAAGCTGGAGCAGGCTCGTCGAGCCACCTTGGTAAAGCTTGTCAACTCGAAGGCTGTCTAGATGGTAGACTTGTTGATGGGAAGCAGCGAAAGTAATAGTTCCCCCTCCCCCGTCCATCGCCAAACTGCCCCGTATCAGTGTCCCATATGTGGAGACTGGAGGGCTTGCTTGGCTTGGCTGGAGCTGGGAACAGCGTTTAGTGTACATCGCGGGATCTGCAACTTGAGGTTCGTGTGTTACGTACCGGTAGGGGACGGGCTCATGTCTGCAGATGTCAGCTATGAACAGAGCAGTGATAACATCACTGGAACATTGCCCTTGCCTTCGTGCTTCGCCATGGAGCGCGATATATTCGTCTAAATGGAAACTGGTGACAAATTAGGGATATAGTCTTCGCCGTTTGTGTGGTGCGGCACGATATTTACTTCTATTAAGAATCATAGTAGCTTCATGACCTGTGGGGGTCAGTGTACAAGTCAGTGTTCTTATTCTCCTAGATGGATCTAATACCAGTATCGTCCCTGGAAAGTAGAAGGTTTGGTTGGCGTGGCAGGATTCGACCTGGGATTTGAGTCCAGGGCTGCGCGAGTGATAATCGCGCCATTGTCACTACTTCACCTCGCCTCCGGTAAATCCTTCTATTCTATAAAGCACGAACTTTGTGTGTCGGTTTGTCGGTCTGGACAATGCTTGTCGCGTCCGCAATGAAAGGGGCGCTCTACGAGACTAAACGGTAAGTGAAAGGAAAAAAAGGACCGCTGGTAAATAAATAAAATACTAGACAATATTAATTAAGATTAATTTTTACCTGCTGCAGAAGATACTGCGAAGCAAAAATGCCTTAGAAGAATGTGAATGGAAAGGTGCTTTAATTGGGGCTATAAATGTGATTACCTGGAGGAGTAGTTCTATATTTCATTTCACGTATTTCGGACTACATCGCTCAGCAACGTCATCTTTTATGTACTATTCATCCTCGCTTGGGCATGAGAAAAAGCTGGAAATGCATTCATGCTCGTGAATGTATTTGGAGTGGGAGTGTGTAGTCTATTGACAATCTCCCTATAGGTCGAAGTTTCATATGCGAGAATCGCAGAACGAACCTTTTTTGATGGTCGCGTCCCAGAGTTTTGCGGTCACTGTCAGCGAAATTGTGTCAACCGTCCTCCAAGCTTTGTGTAACTTCCTTGCATAATGTAATCTTTTTCTTAGCTGGGTGGTGGTTTTTTCGACGGAACTCTGGTAGTCAGCGATGTTTATAGACATTTGTAGGTTTGAATTGTCAAGGTTAATGGTTAGGGTCCCAAGGCAGAGAACCTCGATTCCTTTTATTCTTCTAGCAAAATTCCGACTGGAGAACTTCCTTGCTGTCCTCACAATTGTTCCCTAAGTTTAGCGATAGGTAAGATCGTAGTTTTTATTCGATTTAGTATAACTTAAGTGTTGTAAAAGCTCAGCTGTGCATGCATAAATAAATAAATAAAGTGGAGGCAACTACATTATAAGAATACGGATTATTTACCGCTTTCGTTTCTCGGGCAATCTGAATAGGTGGTGAAGAGTTATTATTCAGTATTGTTCATGGAGCAATTTTGAAGTACAACGAAATATCTCGTCCCTCATGCTGTGCAACGAAATATCTCGTACTTCATCTATCGATTGGGTATTTTCGAACACATTCCATGGTAGTTTCGTTCACGTGCGTGCTCCTTGTTGCTACACCGCGCTACGAGGCGGAGGTGGTGATAGTGACGAGTGGTATGTCTACCTTGTACGCCGTCCAAAGATCAAATCCCGGATCGGCTCACATCCAAGCCAGTAACGCCCTCTACCCCCTTGAATTGGTACGAGATTCGTCTGAGAAGATAGGAACACTGGTTTGTACACAGAACAGAACTTGGTTGGGCGTTTTGATGGCTTGATACTACCCCTATATACTACTAAAGAAAAATATTTCCCCCTTCTCCATCCTCCCTGCCGCTTCATTAGATTTTACACAGCAGCTTACTTCGATCCTCGCTGCCGCGGTTCATTAGATTCTTTACCCCAGCTTTACTACTTTTTTTCAGCTTTTTTCCGGGGAACTACTCAGAACTTTACTACTCTTCTCCTCAGCGCTTCTCGAGAGAGGTGGCGGGGTATACAGCCTTAGGAGAGGGGTGGGGAGTATATTAGCCATCAGAGAAAAAGCAGCAATAAAGTCAACGACAGGCGACAAATTCTTCCCAATGGCGAATTTTTCTCGATTTCACCCCTTCTCTCCTTATCAGTAACGAGCAACTACGACCCCCCTCTCCTGCCCAAAGGGCGTCCGCGAATAAAGAAAACAAAGAAAATTCCCCAACACGAATTCGCCCCTATCCCTCCCCCAGCGACTAATTACGACCCCTCCTGTTGGGGAATCCCCAACAAGGATGTGTCCTGCTTGTACAACGGATGGGCCAGCAAGCCAGCATCGCGTTCAGTGAACCACTAAAATTCTGAATGGAAACAGAATGCGTGCCGCATCACACAAGGGATTGATCTAGGGCGAAGGCACAATTTATTCTTCCTCAGTGCGCGTACACTACTCTAACTGGGTTGGGCGAAGTCGCACTTTCGTCTGGGAAATCACTGGACTTCGTACATCGGCTGGATCCCTGACAAGTCATTCTACAGAATCAATATATACATAAAAATAGACCAAAATAACAATAGAGATGAAATGAGAAAAAAAAAAGAAAAAAGAAAGTAAGACAAAAGATTAAGGACATAACAGAAAAGAGAAAAAGAAAAATAAAATAAAAAAAAAGAAAAGAAAACTATACAAAACATATATATATATTCCATCACAAAAATCTAATTATCAAACAAAAATAGTGAATAACAAATAGAAAAAAACAAAAAATAAGCAAGAAACATAGAAAAATACAGACAAAGAGAAGAAGTATATATAGATAATAAACAAACATATAAAATATAAATAAAAAACATAAAAAAAAAATAATCAAAGACAATATATAATACCCAGATAAGAAATTATAGAATACAATATAAAAAAAAAATGATACAACAAAATACAAAATACAAAAAATAAAAAGAATAAGAATATTAACAAAAATAATAACGCAAACACACATAAGAGACAACAATAAAAATATAAATATATATAAGAGAAGACTGAACCAGCCCGAACACGAGAGAAAAAAAAAAAAAATAAACAGAAAACAGAAAAACAGAATAAAAAGAGAAATATAAAATAACAGCATCAATAATACACGATTAAACGGAAATATACAAAGAAATACAGACACACCACGGAGAAGCAATCAAAGACATTAAGTGTAAAAAAATATAAAGATAAGAATATCAGGAATTAAGAGATAGAAAACATAGAAAACTAGATAAATACAGGAAAATACTGAAAAAAAGTAAAAGAAAATCAACACTCGATAATAGAATACTCACTAATAGGAATTCAATGTATTGAAAAAATGAATAATAAACGTTCGTCAGTTCCAATGTCTAATACTAAAAAATAATAAAACACAAGAATAGAAGAGAAGAGATAACAGGAAAAGAAATAAATACATATAAGAAAGCGAACACAATAAGAGAACTTATAGGAAAAAGTTTTAGAAGTAAGAAAAACAAGCGGACTGGGAGGAGTCTGGGCTACTTTGCCACCTTCATGAAAACAGCAGCATCTCCTTTGTAACTTTTGATTCCGTAGGTAGATAGGATGGCCGGCGAAAAAACGGTGCGCCGCGGCAGTCTTAAGCAGATTACGGATCGCAACCAGGCTGCGCTGACACTCAAAGAATGAGGCCCTAGGAAGAATTTCTATTTGACACGGAAATTGGCTTTTAACCGTCAGACTCGCACGGTTCTTATAATCCTCTGGGGCCCGCAATAGTATGAGCCACACATGACGATTATTCAGGAATGGTTGACGGTGGGTGGTATAGTAGCAGAACGTGTGTGTGTATTTTCTTCACAAGAAGCGCCTTCATTGTTGTAAAAAAAAGTTTACTGGAAAGTTTGAGGGCTTCAACACCTAGCAAAAGCCGAACGTTCGGTATGTCACTGGACTGCGCATCTTACTTCTGTTCTTTCACTGGGACCGCTCTACAGCACTTTGTGCTCAATTTATAGCCGCCTTGACATGAGAGAATGAGTTAACAACTGATGGGAGTTAGTTTAACGTTTGTAGAATTTTAGTGAGATATATCACTAAATAGCACTTCCATGAATATGAGTATGACTTCAAGTTAGGTTTGCATAGAACTGTTTGGAGTTCGAACGTTGCCCTGACCGGTTCTGTTTACTTAAGTTTATACCGGTACCGGTCACGTTTAAAGATTTTTTATGCGTTCTTTAGTGGGACAACATCGTCATGAATTCTGTTATAATTAGTGATGTGCTCGAGAATTATTCCAAAAGTATTGAGTAATTTCAAAGTTTTTGCTGCTTTTAGGCAATAACAAGCTGCCTGAGTTTTCAAGCCATGTCGGTGAACAATCCATCTGATTCAGGTGGAGGTGGAGGTAAGTGTTGCTTTTTAACTCTTTGCGCGATTTATGTAATCATTACTTCTTCATCAAACTTAGAAGGCTTTATGATCACACAAAACCACTTTATCCAAGTGCTTGTCAAAGTCGATAAGTGTTTTTAACATATTCTCATGCTATGAAGTGGGACAGCTGGTAGAAAGTTTTGTGATAGCTTTTTACACTTCGTGAATCATGAAGAGTAAGTTCCGTTCATGAGTCATTCATAGAGAGAATTATCAGCCATTAGAAAGGTGCTCAATAACCTTTATAAGTTCTCTTACTTAGGAAGGGAACCTAAGTAAGAGAACTTAATAAGTTGTGTTGGTGCGGGAGCAGTATCTAGAAATGACCCCCTACTTTTACCCATAGTTACCATATTATCTTAGCTTCTTACTCGCTATGTGCCTCAGGAGGGGCCAATTCGCTTCACTGCGAGAGTGCTTGAGAGTGCGTCCATACATTGCGGCAGCGTTTTGAGCGTTTTAAGCGTTTCGAATGACTGGGAAAATATCGGTATAGGTTTCGCGATTTGAGCGTCCGCCAGCGTTTCCAGCGATAGTCGATACCTATACTTTTTAGTCGCCTAAAACGTTGAGAAGGCTGGTGGATGCTCAAAACGTTCGAAACGCTGGATTGAAACCTACACTTTCATAGTGCACAAGAGCGCCCAAAACGCGCCGCGAAGTATGCACTTTTAGTAGCTTGCGCTTCTGAATAGGTGGGAGCTCCGACAGACGGGCAAGAGAATCGTAGTTTGCCGCTCCGTCGCGCGCGGCAATGGACGCGACAGTTTCTTAACTTGTGTTAACCTGATTAAGGCACCGGACTTCATGTGACCCCGTTATCATAGACATGACTATTTTCGGTTTTGAATCGCTTGTTGTCGCCATCCTATTCCTGGAACCATCTTCATTTGCGGGCGCGACGGCGAATTAAGATTCTCTTGTCGCATACCCGGGAGCTCCGTGGTGGGTGAGCCACCTTGCGAATTTCCAGTTTTAGAAACGGAGTAGTGGTTCACCCGCCTCAGAGCTAGTTCCTTTTACAAAAATTACTGCCATAGCGGAAACTGCAGGGCGTCCCCTACCTGAGGCACACAGCGCCGCTTTCTGGTCTTGATTTGTGGTGAAAGGAAGAATGATTAGTGTGAGACAAAGGTTGGGCCATGGAGCTGACTGAGTTGAAGTTCTTCGGAAGACGGTCCGTCTTTTTCACATCCCATATAACATCGGGTGCCTCATTCGAATGATCTGGTGGAATAGAATCTAACTTCTAGCGAGCTTGTGGCAATGAGAAGAAAGTTTGGAGCAGCTGTCGGTTTTTTACTAGAACTTCCGGTAGAACTTTGCTACTCTGAATTCTTCTCTATTCCCTAAATCTCCCTTTCTCTTTTTTTCTGACATCCTCTTCCAGTGCTCCGTTTTCACATATCTCTCTACAGTACGTATCGTCTCATTTTGTCTTTTCCCACTCGCCCACTAACGGTCAATATGTTTCACCTTTTTCCCTGAAACTCATGTTTCGTTGAAGGTTCCTGTCATGTCGGGAATTGACTCCGCCAGATCCTTCTCGTGGCGAGCAGTTTTTTAGAATTCGCCGTTGTGCGTTTGGAGGACAAATCATACTCACGAAAACACCTGTCGAACAAATCTAATGTTCTCGTTGTCGGCGTATTGATTCGTTAACTCTTTGCGTCCGTAGTGATTATTCCTCGTCCCTGGAACCAGAGAGAGTTCTTATACGGCACCACGATCTCCCAGAAAACACTGTTAATATATTGTGACCATGGCAGGGCGCACAGATCGGGGAAAAAAAAACTTGGTTTTCATGGTAGTGATGCTTGCATTTGAAGTCTAGTGATGATGCAAGTGTAAAGGCACGGTCCGCGATCAGGTATAAAGGTTAATAATATGGGTAGTTAGGTGTGGTCCGCGACAAACAGGCTCTGTTAACCGGTTTCGCGGCAAAAATTGTGAGGGGCGACACGCCAAAATTAGGTTCAGTGACGCCTTCCTTTTTCCAGGGCGCTCCGCCCCAGAGTTTCGCCTTCAAAGACCCGTCCCATTAGCAAAACATGTAGTGTTGATGGAGCGGTAATTGGTCACGTTACAAACTGGGATCGGATGAGTTCTATCTAGAGCTGTTGACATGAGTTTTTCTGCTTTTTCTCTTTACTGTCGAGTTACTTAGAACCTTGTAGTCTATATAGAAACCTCTAATTCACTATCTGTGATGGCGGATGACCGCCGGGCTTCACCTTTAATCAAAGAATATGCCTGATTGCTGACGTTGATATCTAGTGGTTACAGATGGCCCTGAGGGTACCTATTTTCCTCGTGAACGCGGAAAGCGCCAAGTCGAGGGGCGGTGTCTCAAAATTTTTCTCTACTGTTTTCCAACTTCTCGCTTTCATTCAGCTTGTCTCCGTTTGTAGAAACAACCAGCTGTTCAGACTGAGGAATACAATGGGGTCATTTAGCATCCCTGCGTTGGCATTTGAAATGCAGAGTTTGACCGTCGCGAGAAGATGGCTCAAGCTCCGGTAGCTTGTGGGTAGGAGCTGCAACCTGGTATTTTTTGGTCACTTGAGCTCGCAGTACTGGCAAGGTTATGCAGTGGGGTTATGAGAGATGACTCAAAGAGAGAAGTACAGCAGAGACAAGGCTGAGCTTGTCACGTCGAAATTACTACTGACTCACCTTCTGCTTGGAATCACGGCCGCAATTTCATGAATTCTACCCTTTATTTATATTTCTGTGCGCTGTGCAAAGCTGGACATATTCCCTCCGTCCCCTTTCGGAGTCCGACACGCCTTTTCGTCCGCGAAAGTTATCTAGTTATTGAACTACATATGGCACAGCCTCCATTCCCAACAGGAACAGCTCGTAACTCTCAAAGAATCGTTCTCGGTTCCGGCGCGGGCCCCTTCCCGTTAGGGCTTAGTGTCGGTATTTTGCATTGCTTTTCAAAGTGCATGATATCCCCCTCACGAAAAACCACAAGGACCGTGTTGTTCTGAAAATGGTCGCCTACATTGCATAGGTAATCACTGCTCAATCTCTCTGCAGTCTGCAAGGCCTTCCAGTCGATCCGTTTAGAGCCATAAGCTCGACTAGACAAGCCGCGGCTCGCATACATGGATCACATTACAAGTATGGTTTGCGCAAGTGTACGTTCCGCAGTGGTGTAAAAGGTTTGGTTTCGGGTCTAGGAGCTTGGCGGATCTAAGAAGGTTCGAACTATGTTGAAGGAAGTGTTCAGCTGAGATTTAGAAAGTCTGTTATATTCATTTTCCAGATGTGGGATTGTTAGCTCTGTCCACTTCCGAGTGGAAGAGAGGGATTTCCCTATTCTTTAAGTGGGTCATGATCAGCGGGCAAATTTTGGTTTGGCAGGGCGGTACCATTCTGCCTGAACTTTTTGACCACGCCCTCATTGTTAGCTTGTACGATACGTGGAAGTGGTGGACGACAGCCAGCCACTGCACAACCCCCGCTTTGCTGACCGCTATGCAGTTTCGAGAGGAGCGCTCTCTCAAGAACTAGCGAGAGAGCGACTAGGTTCGACCATTGCAGTACTAACATTGTACACGGGTGGCCTGGCAGGTTTAATTGTGAAATGGGCAGAAAGCTCGCTCATGATGTGCACATTTTGAAGACATATCTGTTAGGTGGGGATAGCCTGTGGTTTTTTTCTTTACTTTACCTTTCTAGTGCTCAACACATTTGAACGCTGCATCGTTTCCGCAGTGCGTTCCCGTTTTGAAATTTTTGCTAATATAGGGGAGTGCATTACTATTAGGTTGTAAAGTTCGTGGACATTTTTTGAATCTCGTATCAGATCTTTCCGCAGCCATTTTGAGATCCAATTTATGTGGTCTATGGGAAGTGTGTTAGGTAAGCATCCACAGCTTCTTGTCCTCGCAGTCGCTGTTCTCATATGAAAAACGGTAATTGAAATTCATCATTTTCGACACACTTCGCTATATGAATCTCTACCAAGCCACAACGTGGTTGGAGCCATAAGCGGCATTTCCCTTATTTAGATCTTGATGTTAGCTTCCACAGTACGGCTTTGGAATGGCTCAATTGCTTCTGCTTTAGTGACTTCTATCCGGGTGAAAAACTTCGTCCAAGGAGGCCACCTGCCTTGGATTTGGACCTACTGTGTTCTTTGATTAAAACCAATTCGTACAAATCAAAGTGCTATCTTTAGTGCCTACCACTTGGATGCGTTCCTAAACACAAAATAGAGCGGCCTTCTCGCTTCCTTAAGGAAATGAAGTTCGGTCAAAATTTCTTTCATGAGTTGACCAGTACTCCAAGGGGGAGCACATGTGGGTACCGTCTACAACTTTTCGCTGTACGGACTGGTTGAACAGCACTGTAACTGGATATGGAGTGGTGCCTCTAGGTGAATCACTCCGGGAGCGCCAGCGGCTAGATCCCCAGAAAGGGCAGAACTGATCACGCCGAATCTATCAGTCACGTACGGCGGTGAGACTGTGTATGTGGGGTTTCTTTCTCCCTTTCCATGATGAGATTTATTCTTCTCAGCGCTATGGTAAACTACGAACCCGATTGTAATCAAACTGCAAAAAAAAAAGGCGGGGGGGGGGTTGAAAATCGCTAACATTTGCTCCCAAAAGGGAGCAGTGTTTGCCTACTCTACCACAGCTCACGGGTCACACATTTGGAAAATGACACTGCTCGAGATCCCGAGCGTAGCTGGGGATTCCGTCTCACATATTTCTAGACTCAACTGATATCCGCCTTTTGTTCTGTACTCTACTTTTCTCCGGTGTCTGAAGTACTCTTGAGCTGTTTTACAGATTCTTCGTCTGACTCCGCCCACCTCAGAGCAGACCCCGCCCACAATTTTTGTGCCCCGCACTCTTCACAGGCGACCCCTGCTGACCTTAATCCACTTTTTTCCGGTGTCTGAAGTGTTCTGGAACCGTTCTGCAGAGTTTTTGTCTGGCTCCGCCCACCTCGAAACAGGCTCCGCCCCCAATTTTTGTGCCCCACAATCCTCACTGGCGACCCTCTGCTGACCTTAATCCACTTTTTGCTTCGGAGTGCTTTTTGGAGAATTTTTGTCTGGCTCCGCCCAACTCGGGCTGGCCCCGCCCACAACATGTATACCCCACATTTCTTAATCGGCGACCCCTTGCTGACCTGAATTCACTTTATTCCGGTCTTCGGAGTGCTCTGGCCGTTTTACAGACCTTTTTGTCAGGCTCCGCCCACTGCGAAGCAGGCTCCGCCCACAACGTTTTTGCCCCACGGTCCTCACCTTCGACCCTCTGCTGACCTTAATCCACTTTTTTCCGGTCTTCGGAGTGCTCTGGGAGAGTTTTGGAGAATTTTTGTCTGGCTCCGCCCACCTCGGGCTGGCCCCGCCCCCAATTTTCGTGCCCCACAATCCTCACCGGCGACCCTCTGCTGACCTTAATTCAAGTTTTTTTTCCGGTCTTCGGAGTGCTCTGGAACCGTTTTACAGACCCTTTTGTCTGGCTCCGCCCACCTCGAAGCAGGCTCCGCACAATGTTTTTGCCCCACTCCGTCACCGGCGACCTTTGCGACCTCTGCTGCGCCACGTTTCCGGTCTTTGCAGTGCTCTGGAACCGAGCTACAAACTTTTAAAGTGAGTATCCTGCGGTTTAGGGCAAGCTCCGCCCACTGTGGGCGGATCTCAACACATTTTGAGCATGCCCAATACTCGCCAGATATTTACATTCTGCACTGAGCTTTTTGCGGCTTCTGAACACTCTCGAACCGAGTTACTGAGTTTTATGCGAAGCACCGCCCACCTTGAGTACGCCCCGCCCATTTTGGATGTGTCTGCCACAGTTAGTCTGGCGACTCCTTACTAACCTTATTCCCTTTTTTCCCCATCTTAGGCTGCTCCGGAAGCGAATTATGAACATTTTTCTGTGAAACCCCAAAATTTCAGCGAGTGCCCCGGGGCTTCGCATAGGTCAAGTGTGCTTTTTATTTCTTGTCCCATGCTCTACCCATCCCCACCTTGACCCGACCTCTCTAAGTCGTTCTTCAGGTCGAACCGAATTTCCGGACAGACAAACAAACTTACAAACAAATAAACAACAAGAACGAGGACACGAAGCGAATTATATATATGGGTTGATATATAGTTTCCCGCTGGAATAAACTCAACTCGAAAAAATGCTCGAAAGTTCCACGAAGTTTTGGGACAATGCAATATTAATGCATAGACATACAAATTATTCTCGATTGCTTATCTCGAAAGTTTGAACAATCTTCCCCAGGATTTCCCCAACGCCAAATTGGCGCGGCGACCTTTTCTTCAGGGCATTCACCGTGATCTCTCGCTGTAAGGTCATTTGGGGCTCTGATTACGAATATGATACTGTCTTTTGAAGTGGCGGTCCTATCTGTCCAGAAGGCCAGCGCCAACCTCCCGTCGCGACTTCTTTCCCAGAGTTAGTCATAAGTTTTGATGAAAAGGTAGAGGCAAATAGAGGTATCCATTTGTGGCGTCGGAACTGTAAATGGATATAGTCCATGCCTTTGTAATGTGATCAGTGACCCATAGGGATGAAGTTGAGTAGAATTGGCCTTGGGATGTTTTCTATTCAATATCCGAGTGCTACTAACCGATGTGTTGCCAGTCTGCTTTCAAAGCGAAAAGAAGAAACTGAGCAATTCGTTCCACTCCATGGAAATGTAGTATCATCGACGTAGGATAACACATTCTCGGAAGAGCACCAGAAATATCTGCTATTCTCCAGAAGAAAACAACTTTGAAAGTGTGCATCGTGCTCAATGCACAAATTCGCAGACCGAGAGCAAGTGCATAGCTTGCAATGCGCGCAGGTTCAATTTATTGATCTGATTGCTGTCTCTTTTTGCCCTGAAAGCGTGTTTGTTTGTCTGACGTGAATCTGATTAAACATATTAAGAAACGAATCGCACGCCAGTCAGAAATCACGTATTGCTCTGAGCTAGCGTTTCAGTCTTAATCAGTTATAAGCTGCGTTTTCAATACGATTTGTCGTTGCTTTAAATCTTATGGCAAACATTTCAGGTCCTAATGTAGCGTTTGCTAACCCTCCATCAATGACGGAAATGGACATGGGCACCATGGGAGCATGGGCTGAAATAATGGCTGAGGAGCAGGTGCACATTTTTAATTCTCTGTTAGGGAAAAGTAGGCATAAAGGTGAACGGGCGAATGTGCCTTGTCTTGCGTGCCTGTCTACGCTTTCTCAGCGAACGGGAACTGGAGTGCATTCCCCTGCTAAGATGTAGCAGTAGGAGACAGGCAAATCAAAGCAGCGCTTAGCAGAGTTGCGCCGTCGCTTGCTACCCCTGAACTACTTTATTGTCTGAACCCTTTAATTTTGCTTGACAAAATCAACAAGAAGGGTAAAGAAAATGAGATGTCGTTATTCCAGCGCATATTTTAACAGTCAAATTAACTAATCAAACAAGGTCAGCGGTCAGTTCGGCCATCTGCGATGTTATGTAAACCGACGCATGCGTCTTGGGACACTAAGCCTAAGCTCCCTGGTGTGGAACGATACCCTGAAGAGAGTTGTGAATTTTTTTTCCGCCCACATTGTTGTTTCAATTGCTCTTGCTTGGAGGCGTAGTAGCGTCTTTACATATAAGAGGAGAAGATACGTACCGTAGAAATAGAGCAAAACCGATAGTGAGAGTGTCTCATAGATAAGCGTTCATGGATCGCTTCCTGTGTGGTCACTTCATTTTGCATTTTCTTCAGAGACATGACCAACAAGGCCTCTAAGGCTACGTTCATACTGTGCGGCAGCGTCCTCCTGTCTACCAGCGTCCACTAGTATTCCGAGCGTTCAGAAGCGTTTGCGATTAGGAAAGTTTAGATATCAATATAGAGTCTGCCAGCGTCTACCAGCGTCTGTCAGCGTCTCTAGGGCTAGGGAAGTATAGGTACCGATCTGGGCCTGCCAGCGTCTGGCAGCGTCCAACAGCGTTCGCCAGCGACCGGGAGTAGAGAGTATGGGGAAGTAGGGGGAGGGTAGCAAACAGCTGGATTAGGCGTCGTGAAAGTTGCGGCGTGTGTAACCGCACCGCACAACTGCTAAAGCGCTGAATTATGCAATTAAAATATACGGTGTAGTGTAGTTACACAGTGCGCTTGCACACACCGCACTTTCACGACGCCTAGTCCCCTCTTACTTTCCCATACTCTCTACTCCCGGTCTCTGGTGAACGCCGGTGGACGCTGGTAGACGCTGGCAGACGCCAGATCGATATCTATACTTTCCTAGTCGCTGACGCTGTCGACTGGGAACGCTAGTGATCGGTGGTAGAGTTAGTGGGGCTACCGCTCGCTGCTTGCAGATACTTACCTGTATGAGAGCTTGCGGTTTTGCTTTTCTGAAATACAACTGCAACTCTTGCAACTTAGAAGTGGACTTACGTTTATCTCCCTCGTAGATAACGCAAAGGTTTTTGCACTGAACTAGTGTGGTATCCATGTTCTGCAGATCGATTTACTCCTCAGAAGAAGTTCCTATCCAAATCTGGTATTTTCCCCCAACTTCAAAAAGGTGGTATATCCTATGGGTGAATGAGCAAAAGTCGGAAGCTCAACTACCGGCGATGGCTTGTCTTGGGATGGAATCTCCACCGGGTAATAGGGCAAATGAAGCAGGTCATGCGAACAAGCGAGCTAGGTGTTGTGCTGAAAAACATGACCTGAAAGTTAATTCAGCTTGAAGACCAGTCATCGGTGATGGGCTAGTCTTAGTCCACTGGTGGCTACTATACCGTTACTAACACATCCCTCTTTTTTGATGTTGAGGCATAAGGCTGCGTTTATACTTTGCGGCAGCGTAGCGTAGCGCTTCCAGCGTACGCCAGCGGCAGTGTCGGGGAAAGGATAGATATCGATCTAGCGTTCCCAGCGTCACCAGCGTACGCTAGCGTGCCGCTAGCGCACGCCAGCGGCACGCTAGCGCACGCTGGCGTAGCGAGGGCACGGGAAGCATAGCTATCGATCTAGCTTCACCAGCGTTTCTCCAGCGTTTTCCCAGCGCTTGCAGCGACGGGGCTAGAGAGGGGCTAGAGAGTATTGAAGGGAGGAGAGTATTTTGTACTCTCCTACTTTCAATCTTTCTAGCCCCGCTATCGCTTGCAGCGATTGAATGTAGAGAGTACAAAATACTCTCCTCCCTTCAATACTCTCTAGCCCCTCTCTAGCCCCGTCGCTGCAAGCGCTAGCGGGGCTAGAGAGTATTGAAAGTAGGAGAGTACAAAATACTCTCCTCCCTTCAATACTCTCTAGCCCCTCTCTAGCCCCGTCGCTGCAAGCGCTGGGAAAACGGTGGAGAAACGTTGGTGAAGCTAGATCGATAGCTATGCTTTCTCTGCCCTCGCTACGCCAGCGTGCGCTAGCGGGCCGCTAGCGTACGCTGGTGACGCTGGGAACGCTAGATCGATATCTATCCTTTCCCCGACACTGCCGCTGGCGTACGCTGGAAGCGCTACGCTACGCTGCCGCAAAGTATAAACGCAGCCTAATCTCTGAATTTGTTAGAGTGCCGTAGCTGGAGGTTATTTGATCCCCTGTACACGAATATCATATCCGATTCACGCGAAAGTAGTTATGTCATATTACTGCGAATGGCCGGACTGACCTGTTGATCTTCCCTGGTAAGCGTAAGGATATTACACACATAAGGATATATTGCTCATTTTGTATTAATTGATACGATGAATCTGCGAGTCAGTCTTCTATTTTTGTAGGTGCAGCCCGCTGCTCCAACTGAGAAGAATGACGAAAATGAGATACGAGAACAAAATATAGGAGACGTAGAAGACGTTACACGAAAAGGTCCTGAACAACAGACTTTCGCTGTGCAGGTACTGAAGTGACTTCACGAGTTTGAAATTGAAATAAACTTTTCCAAGCGTTTTCCTGGAAAGTTTCTAGTTTGAGTCTTGACCTCAAACTTTGAATATCCTTGTTATTCTAGGTTACGAATCTTCCTGCATGCACAAATGAAGAACTTTTTTATCACTTTGGTGGAGATGGCGTGGTGAGCATCTTTGCTTTACAATGTTAATATTTCGTTTTTATTGTTTTCTTTGCACATCATACTGTACTCCGTTTTTCTTTGTACAGGTGCGCGACGTCACATTTCTAAAGGATCATCGTTTTGCTGCACGAATAGATTTCACTGCTGCTGAAGGGCTTAAGAGTGCGAAAGGGCTCGATGGTCAGATATTTAGAGGACGTACCTTACGGGTAAGAATTCAAATATGAAAGTAAGGTTCGAAAAGGAACTCCTCCTCCAGTAGTCATTATTTCTTGTAGTTCAAGTTCATGAAAACATTAAATGTTGAAAGATCCATCTTCTCACCTTTTGTCCTTCCTTGGCTCCCAAGAATTTTCAGCAAATCCATGGTGCATAAAGAATACTGTATCTTGTGATTAATTGCTAAACAGCGGATGGGTCATGGGTCGAGCGGGAATGGAACCCAGCCCCTTATCTGAGTGAACAATTTCGCATTCATAGCTGCGACAGCTGAGGAACAGGCGGTACAACGTTTTTCGCATTCGTGCCCCAAAGGAGTGAGCAGGAATTGATTCGCTGCGGTCGCTCGCCCTTTGTTCGATTCGCCGATTCTCTTTCCTTCCAAGCCGCTAACGTCCGAAACCAGTCGATTCCCATCTTCTCTTTTGGCACATTCTCCCTTTAAACGTCGAATCACCGATTTCTCCCATGTTGCGAGGTTTGAACGCGAGCTCATAAGTCGCGGTGTTCAGATAGGAACTCAACTGTACAGCTTATGTGGAAAACAATGGGCTTAAAGTTTCGACGTCATCGTTCATACCTTTAATATTTGCAGGTTTACGAAATACGCGAGGAGAGGGTTCGGGAAAGGCCGTCTCAACAAGATTTGCAAAATCGTCAGTACAGCAACGAACCACCATCATATAATAGAGATAATAGCAGGTAGAACCTTGAATTTCTGCGAATATCTTATTCCGCCAAATTATGCTTGAAGGTATTCCTCGCGCTCTAGCAGTTCGTAGGCATTCTTCTTTTTACAAGAATTCTGACCACGAAGGCGCTGTGGCCCTTGCAGTTCGGCCCTCTGACGCCTCCTTAGTTGTCCAGCCCACCAAAACTAAGCGGCTATTTTCGCGTGTTTGTCACGAGCTCAGTTTTAGCATCATCATGTTTTCGTTTTTTTTACCCTTACCAGGAAAGGACAACAGGTCAGCCCGACCATTTCCAATGAGCTGCACACCGTTTTACGCGTCTTGGAACGGTGAACTCAAATCTACCTTCAGAATTTGCGGAACGATTCTCTGAACGCAGTTATGAGGGATGGGGGTTTATCCCTGCCTGAATGTTTTACATGCTATCGCGACGAAACGTGCTTCACATTTATGTATGGAGTCATTCTGACGTGGTAGTAGAGCGCAACGGCCTTTTTTGCATTTGTTCAAGAACATAGCCAACAAGATTGTAACATATCTGCTATACCCTTTAAGGGAACCTCCCATCAGTTTTTTTAAGCGTAGACCCATTGTGGCTTGAAAGAGTGCTTCTGTTGTACCCCTCGTAACACGTGTCACAAGGGTTTTTGCAATGAAATACCATCATATTCATGTTCAGCGGGTTGAATTACCCTTGGGGACAAGTTTTTAGCCGAATCTGATATTTCGGCCTAACTTGTAAAACGTGGGCTATTCTATGGGTAACCAGTTTGGAGCTCACCTACCATCGATGACTGGTCTCGGATTGGCATTTCCTCCCAATAGTCAAGATGATGTAGACGGCACAAATAAGTAAGCCAGGTACTGCTGTTTGCGAAAAGACATGACTGAAGAGTTATTTCAGTTCGAAGACCAGTCATCACCAGTATGCTAGTCATAGTACCTCAGTCAGCTATGACTATCCATACCCCATTTTTTTGAAGTTGGTTCGGAACCTCAGATTTCGCTAAGGTGACATCCTCAGGGGTTATTCGGCCCCTGAACACGAATATGATACCTGTTTTGCGCGAAGAGCGCTGTGAGTCGCGCTACAGTGTCAATGATTCGGCGCCAGCTTGCCTGTAAGAAGAAAAACAGTAAAGAAAAACCTCCATAACTCCGCTCAGAGAATCGTTCCGCAAATTTTGAAGATAGTTCTGAGTTCACCGTGTTAAGATGAGTACAATGATATGCATCTCATTGCAGATGGCCAGGCTGTTGACCTTTCCTGGTTAGATGGTGTTAGCTTTTGGAAGACGCAAAGGAAACAATTAGTGAGCCAGAGGCGGCTGGATGTCGTCCGTCCTTGCGCTTCTAAACGAACAATGTCCCGAAAACTCCGTCCAGTACACGCTGCCCACTCCTACTTAGGCCGCTCTCCTTTTTTTCTGCTTTTTCTTCCCTGTTCGGGAGTAAACTAAAGCTTATGGATTTCGTAGCTGAATGCCACTATCCACTATAATGCAGTCGCATGGTTTATCTTTCAACAAACGAATCTGCAGAAGTATCAAGATTTTGATCGTTCAATATTTTTTGTGGCATCTTCCATAGAGACATCAAAATCGATTTCCATTCTTTAGGTACAACAGCCAATCGAGTCTTTACAGTAATGATGCGAGGAGTTATGAAAGGAGGTAAGTGAACGAGAGATGCTCCGCCATTTATATTGTGGTAATGAATCATTTGACATTTTACTTTCTGTATTTTAGTAATCGCTCTTATAATAATTCAAATGACTACCGTGGCAACTCCCAGTACCGTGGCCCACCTATGGGTGGAACGTTCCCACGTGGCGGGAAGTTCTACAACACTTATGATGACTACAATATGGGGCGTTACCCTCAATCTGGTGGTCAGCCATATCGTGGAAACGGACCTTACTACGTGAGTCCTCACATTATCTTACCACATTATCACATTATTTATCGTGAACTCTTACTTCACGAGGGATACTCACGCGTGCTGGCCATAAAAATACATTTTTAAGCATAATGCTCCTTATGGAGGAGGCGGATACGCTCCTCGTGCACGGGGCATGCAAAATCGTGGCGGTGGTTACAGTGGAGGGCGAGGTAATTACTATGGAAGTCAAGAACTGCAGAGAAGCGACAGCTACCATCACGATGAGCGAGAGAAGCCAGGGCCGATATCGTAAGTTTTTGTAAACTTGTAGATTGGGCAGGATCCAAGGGGGAAGTTCATGGTTGTTTTATAGACGCTCTCGTACGGAGTCCACCGCATTTGATCCTGATCGACGAAGAATGGAGTTATCTAGGACGTCGTCTCGTTTGAGTACGAGCACTGAAGATATGGAAACGGCGCATAGGGTATTTTATTTGACCTCTTTTTAATTTTTCAGCTTTGATCTATCAATTAGTCTTTGTTACAACATCATCGATTTTTGCATGCATTGTTTTGGTTTATAAATCGATTTGTTCTTTTCGATTTAGGTAGCGCCAAAAAAATTAACCAACAAAGACATTTTTGGTGAAGCCAAACCAGTCGATACATCGGAGAGGCTACGAGAGATTGAAGCGAAGCAAGAGCGTGAACGGCTGCTTGAGCAGCAAAAGTACAAGGTAACTGTAAGTTATTCCATGATATTTTTCGCTCACCTCAAACATTTTTTCATTGTTTGAGCCGTACATTAGTGCGTTTATGCTTGCCATTTTTATTTGCAGGAAGAAGCTGAAGCGGCTCGCTTGGCTGCAGCAGCTGAACATCCTGAAGGTGCTCCTCCACACCATCATCAGCATCAGTATGGAGGTCATCATGGTCATGTGCCGCGTGATGGTATACATCATCCAGCACACCATCAGTATCACCATGCGCCTTCTCGACCTCCAATCCCTCCTCACGCCTCGGTTTGTTGCTATATTTTCTTGACTGTGAAAGCTTCACTGGAAGCATTAAGCACGATGGCTGGGGCGGGCAGTTGCCGCCAACGTCATTGGTGGAAGCACTGAGTGAGGGTGGCCAAACGCCCTCTCGCAGCTCCTCCACCAATGACGCTGGCAACAACCGCTCACCTACGCACCTTTGGAGACAGCGTCTGTGGTTGACCGACGGGCTGACAACCGCAGAGTATGTTCCACTTTCGCGACTTGAAATTGCTTGAAATCAATGGCAGGGCTTTACCACGTTTAGTTGTATCCGCCCATTCATTCATGTTCTCTAACCTTATTCTGTCATTCTACCAGCGCTGTATAGTGCTGGAGTCTCCATCAGTTGTGTAGTCTCTCGCCTCACCTTTGTCTGTTTCTCCCTTGTTCGCTCAGTTTTTCTTCGGCATATATTCGTGTATGAGGCGGAGGTGGTGTAGTGACAAGTGGCGCGCTTACCACTCGCGCGGCGCCGGGTTCGAATCCCGGGTCGACACCCGCCCAGGCCAACCAAGCCTTCTACCCTCCGGGGACGGTAAATGGTACCAGATTCGTCTGGGAGGATAAAACACTGACTTGTACATCGGCTGGCCACCGCAAGTCATTGTATAGGCCACATCGCATTCAATAAGCCACTACGATTCTGAATGGAAGTAGAATGCGTGCCGCATCCCACAAAGGGATTGATCAACGGCGAAGACTTTATCCTTTTTATCCTTTTTTATTCGTTGTATAATGCCTAGAGCCAACAAGTGTCTTATTTAGAGCGTTTTAACTCCAAATTTCCAGTTATAACCGGTAATAGCGAATTGCAGTTCAAAAGTGTTGTTAATATTTGTTGGTTCTAGTACGGTCCGTATCATCCACCACACAACGCGAGTCAACATCCTCAGCAACCTCCTACAAACGCTGGACAGTTTCATCCACAGCAACGATACGAACCTACTGGTCCTGGTAGTTACAGTACATAGTGGTTTCTGTTCAAGATAAACTTAGCCTGCCCCTGTTCTACGGGCTAAAGTACCGCCTACAAATGTTACGTTTTTTATATATAGTTTAATTTTGCATGCGTCAAATTACATGCGGCAAGTGTAATAAATTGTCGCCTTTATAGCTTGGTGAATATGGGGTTCAGCAGGAATTCTTAACTGAATTCGCTAAGCTTTCTATCTTCTCTTTAGGATCATGAGACGTGAATCTACCGATGCTACGGATGCGAGTCCGCCTTTGGATCCAGTGCATGCGAAGGCACCTCTGCAGAGCCAGAGTGCTAAAGAGACGGAAAGATGTGCAGGAGGTGTCAAATGAGGTGTCATCTCTCACTACGTTCATAATTTGTATGAAACTCTAGAGCAAGGATTTCACTTTTGTGCTGGTTTGTAACTTTTTTAGTAGTTTTTTTATAAGTAACTAGTTATTTTCATTTCACCAACTTTAATTTTGTAATAATGAGCATGTCAATGGGAAGTATAAGAGGAACTGACCTCTGGGACAGTGATGAACCCACCGCTGTTTTTAGTGTTATTTCACTGTTTTGTTATGAGCGTGATTGTACCCTCCTGGTACTGTAAAGGACACCCAACTGCTGCGTAGCGGCCAATCTATCAGGTAGCTAATCTGTGGGGGAGCAGAATGCGCATAAAAGAAATCTGAATGTTGTCGGAGTGAACTGCTAGTCCATGCGTGTAAACTTCAGCAGGTCCGCGTAAAGTGCGACAGCTAGGCTTGGGGTGTGGGGGGGGGGTGGGGCAAAAAATGGCTTTCAACGATGCTCGTACAGACCACCTTGTGAGACCTGTAAATTCATTGTAACCAAAGTAGGACACTCATACCATTTGCAGTTTTCCAAGACTCAAAGGAAACTGATCATGAAACCGAGTGAGGCCTGTTTTAACATTAACTAACAGAACGGAACTTGCGAACTTAGGAATTACCCCTTCCCCCTAAGCCGAAAAATACCAAAAGTGCTATTTATCTATTTCCGTCAGGATCTTCGGTTTGGAAATACTGTGTCCCCTTATCTATTTTTTTCTGGATAAATTTCATTTAAGTAGTCGCTCATGGTGTGAAACTCGTGCAGCCGAAATTTTTTTTCGTTTGTGCCAGAGGCTTTCGCGGCAGGACTGCTTATGAACTAGCAATCACGTAACCGACGGGTTCTTGCCTTCAGCATTAGGGGATTCGTAATCTGACTAGTGAAGCTGAAGGGGTTCGCGATGGCGGAGCAAAAAATACCTTCACAAGTTTGACCTTGGTTTGGCTATCAGTTTGAATCTTCATCATTATGTGTGATCGTTACTATACATTCTGTGTGCGTAAAACGAACTCTTTTCAAGAATACTCCCGCTGTTGCATCAGTAGAGGCTCCAGTTCCACCAGGAAGACGCGATTCGGGCTCAGATCGTCGTCGCGGTAATGATGCGAATATGAGTGGCTCGGAAACGATGCCAAGGCCGGCAGCCAAGGTTTTTTTTACTTCTAAATCTTCATTTCTTGGAAGAAACATTTAACTTTATGTTCATTCATTTACATTTTTTATTCATTTACATTTTTTTAAATATTATCATGACCTTAGGTCCGAAATAACGCTAGAGAGTCCACTCTCACTTCACAATTCTTTCCTTGAACTTCTGACAATTTGTTTCTCGATAAAACTTCGAGTAGTGGGTAAGGGCCGGGGCATTTCTTCCGTACTTATCATATAGTTAGGAAAGATATTGTTTGCTTTTTTCGGCTGTGGATGAAGGGCGTGGTTACGTCTATAGGTTTTGGGGGCGGAAAAATCCATTTTCTCTTCTCCAGCTGTTTAGCATGCAGTGGAAGACTGGCCTTGTTCGTCAATCATCGCTTTCCGCGTCCAATTTTGGTCGTTTACCCGCTTCAATGATTGGTAGAGAATGGGTTTGGCGCCGCGCTTAAACGCATCCTGCCCGACACGCCCCTTCGTCCGCAGTGAACGAGCCATGTATGTTAGGTTTGGCGTTCACAACTATCCTCAAGGCAGTTGGCACGATTGGTTTTTCCTTAGTAGCCTAAAATGCTAGTAGGGCGCTGTATAGTGGGGAAATGGCGAAAGAACGGAGTGAAACGGTCAAAATCCTGCGAAAAAGCTCCGTTCTCAGTGACTTGTAAATCGATTTCGGACGAGTTTCCCGTAGGCATCTTCAATCGCTACCGAAGATACGGCTGCATATGTGTACCCATGTATGCATGCAGCATCACGGCCGCTTCATACCAATCCCTTCGCTTCATAATTTGCTTAGCAATGAATGAACACGAGCGTCAGGAACGGTCGTTCATTGTGGGCGAGCGGGAGTGGCGCGCGTTTGGGACGTAAAGTTGTGGCTTGATATGGCCCCTTATAGGGCACCTTCCTCGGGGAAACCGCTATGCAGCGCCTTCCCAGGGTCGCGGAATTCTATCCTGCCTATTGATCCTTGTCGTCTTGGGGATTTATCGTGTTAACTGCCTTTAATACATCCAACGTCACGCTTTCGTAGCGCTTTCATATAGGGGTCAGATTTGTCTTATCTGAACGCACTTCAGGGTTGCTCTTGGTTTTTTTTTTTTCAGTTCGCGGCAGTTTTGTGTAGAGTGGAATGCGGATTCGAAGCATTACAAACACGTTGAGGTTATAGTACCTTGACGGTTTTTTTTTGCATGATGAGGCTTGGGATCAAATATTACTTGGCGAATTTGAAAGACGCTTTGAAACACTCCGAAACTGATATAGGCCGTATAGTTTTAAATTGATATTTAATCGTTCCTGTTCCTGACATATTTTGTAAACGAAAAGCTCTCGAGAGTCGTGAAATAATGTCTCTTTTCATGTAGTCTGTACTATTATATTTCAATAATCCTAATTCACTATTTTTCAGCAACGCGTGGTGTACAACAGCAATAACCAGTAGAACTTCGTTCCGCTTTCAGAAAAAGTGGCAACTAATTGGAGAAATTCGAGCCAGTGTCTGCAGAGGTATTTTCTTTACAGTTAAACGTTTTATCAGTGAAATAAGCGTAGAAGTTAATGGCTAGTAAGCAGAAAATAATTTTTGATGCTGATTGTTATTTTATGGAGTGCTGGTCGTGCAGCCTGATTCACTGGGTTGAAGGGGCGTTTCAGGCGGGTTGGGTTTATTGCGGCGCCAAACCCACTTCTGCCAGTTGTTGAAGCGAGCAAGCGACAAGAATTTATCGATTGTTCGTATCTGTCGTTTCCATAAATTGTTGTCACTTGTCCAATTCAAGAACTGGTGGAGAACGGGTTTGGCTCCTCCCCAAATCCAGCCCGCCTGACTTGCCCCTTCATCCGCAGCGAACAAGACTATTTTTATCGTTTCACGTATCTGGTTTGTTAAGCACCAGATAGAGACCTCTGGAATTATTTTGCGGGCTTAATCCTCAGTCTTCAGTCATGGTAGTTCTTGTTAGTGCATCAGATGTTCAGCGTAGTAGGACGTGGCACTTTTGGCATTTTACCAGTCTCACCATTAGCCGATCATTGTTCAGGAGGAAGAGGCGTTCGAGGCGGTCGTGGTGGTCGCGGCTTCAACCGTGGCGGCGCCGCAAGCGATCGACGCAGTAGCTTTTCTGGTGCGGAAAAACCTGCTGCGGCGCCACCAATTACTGGCAAGCCTGCTGAAACAGAAGGGGAGACAGTAGAACGAAAACCTTCTACGGAAATGCGAACGGACCGTCCTGAACGAAAGGTAAATAATTTTCCATACAGTATCTCATTTTCTCATTGTTTATGATTAAGATAGTCTCTTTCAAGGATTACCACGGCTCGCATGCCTCATTGAGGAGCGGACGGGCAGGGACTCTGCGAAAAAATCGTGGCGGAGGGGCTGGATTTGTCAAGGATAGAACACCAAGAGATTCTCGGGAAAGCGATGGACCTTGGTCCGGCGACAAAGTCGTAGATGGAGAACTGCATAAAGAGGTTTGTAGTGTTCCAATGTATTAGGTTGTCCGGAAAGTTCTCAGCGTTTTGAGTGTTTCACTTTAAACGATCATAACTTTCTTAATACTCATCGGATTTAATCGAAATAAGCACCGTTCGAATCAGCACACTTTTGCCAATGTGACAGTCGAAATCCCATCAAAGAAAAAACTGGGTGGTT
>MU922535.1:41871-61002 GCA_036418165.1 Cooperia oncophora
GCAGCATTTTGTGGTGGCAGTGGGTATAGGAAACCCAAGTCCTTGTCCTCGACATGTCATAACACCTTACACAACAAGATCTAATACACCTCTGCGCAAGGTCTTGCCATGTGGCATGCCCTAACACGTAAGCGGTTACTCTCGTTGGGTATGTGACAAGAGAATCGTAATTCGCCGCACTGATGGGCGTCGCGTGTGACGTCGCGCCTGACAACAGTCACCATCTACTACCTCGTCAATCACAGCAATTCAGAACCGAAAATAGTCATGAATGTCTACGATGACAGGGTCTACATGAAGTCCGGTGCTCCAATCGACAAGTTAACATGAGTTAACGCCGTGCCCATCGCCGCGCATGGCGAAGCGACAAATTACGTTCTCTTGCCCGTCTCCCATTATCGTTGAACGATAACGTCATCATAACTATTGCTACCACAAACTGTGACAGCATCGGGTACCCCTTGCTTCGCCTTGGCTGATTGTGATTTTATGTTCTCAATTGTTATCCTTTCAGCAGTCTAAACCCTCCGAGGAGCCCTCAGATCGACAAAATAGGGTAGAAGAGAAAGGCACGGTTGCGCCTCCTAAGAAAGAAGTTGCGAAGTCCCCTCCCTCCACTGCTGCACCAGCTGCAGCAACTTCGTCATCAACTTCAGTACAAGATAAAAAGAAGGAAAAGAAGAAAACGAACAAGGTACTGTCTCATTTCTGTAATCATCACGAAGTTGTTGCTAAGCAATGCTCTTGAAGCGACAATATTTTTTCATCTCTTTTTCTCGAGCTTGATGTTAATTTCTGTGGCTTTTGTTGGGGTCATACGTGTATTGCGAATATGTAGTGTAGTTGGCTGCGGACGGTTTAGCGTGTCAGGCAGGATGAGTTTGGCGCGGTGCCAAACCCGTTCTCCACCAGTTGTTAAAGCGAGCAAGTGATATGACTGTATCATATCGTTCGTATTACTCGTTTTCTACCACTTTTTGTCGCATGCGCGCTTCAACAAGAAGGCAGAGAACGGTTTGACGGCGTGACACACTCATACTGCCTGACACGCCCAACCGTCCTGCAGCGAACTAGAGTATAAATGAGTAGTTACGTAGGGCACCTTACCCTCTCCAGGGCTTAGCGAAGCGCAGACAATTGAACTTGAAGCGTGGTCTTAAAGGGCAGACATAGATGCGCAGACGCCGCTGTCCTTTGCCCCACCGGACCTCGCTTTCTTCACGGTTGTCCCCTTTTACGTCAGCATTCCCTACGTCAGCGTAATTATTTGTAGGCATACGAGTGTGACATTCTTGTGGGTGCACCTCCTGTCTGTGATCCACGGAAGGTTGGCGCTCAAATAAAATCCTACTATATATAAACGGCAACGTCTGTCGTTTGTCTGTTTGTCTGTCTGTCCGGAAATTCGGAATCACCTGAAGAGCCAGTTGGAGGGGGCGGGTCAAGGGTGGGTTGGGTAGGGCATGGGCCAAGATGTACGGAACACACATGAACTGAGCTAAGCCCCGCCCACTGAACTGAGCTAAGGCCCCGCCCACTGTGGGCGGGGCGTGCGCACAGTTGTGAGCTACGTATTTCAAAAATTGCAGTAATTCGTTCAGCAGAGATTCGCCGGAGTAGCGGAAATTGTGGTAGGAAACTAAGCTGTCAGTTGGCGGATGAATGAAGGGAGTCACAACCCGTACGATTGGCCGGGGCGTGGCTATAGGTGGCGCGGCGCTCAGCTACAAGAATTCTTCAAAAATTCGTAATCCGGGGGTTTAGAAAGATCCTGGCGGAAAGAAAAAAGCGGGGCAAAAATTTGTGGGATAACGACAGGCAAACAGTTGGCGGACGGAATGTATAAATCACCAGGCCCGACGCCGAGCGATGGCAGGGCGTTCGCCGAAGTGAACGGTGCCGGGGACAAAAACCCTCAAAACACATCCGAAAACTCCAGGAAATGGGGAGTAAGTGAAACTGAGCAATGGTTTGGCAGATGAAGTTAGTGAGGGATAACCGTAGGGAGTATACCAAATGGTTGGTGCCGTCGGCAATAGTTTATTCTGCGATTCCTCATCACTAAGGGGAGTGCCGCATAGAAAATTTTGATGACTGTCTTCTAGGGGGGATGTACGGTACGGGTAAGTGAAAAGGTAAAGTGCGGTAATTCTCAGTTCTGCTCACCGGGACCCTTTTCACACGCGGAAGGAGGATCGGCATGCGAAGCCGGCCGACTGACTGGTCAGTACATAACTGGTTACGCAGCCGCTTTACCCCTCTCTAGTGTTCTCAGCCTTGAAAGGCTGGGGTACAAACGATTAAAGTACAGTAGCTGATTAAAAGTAGAACGGTGCCAAGTCACAGTCTGTGAACAGGTGGTATTGGAAACCTACTGTGAATGGGGGGGGGAGTAGTTTAGCAGCTCTTTGTTTATTGGAATGTTGAAAAATGCGGAATCATGTTAGGTACAAGGCGCTGTTCACGCATAAAAGCACTGACGGGATTGGGAAAAAACACAATTTGAAAGCCGGGTTCGGAGTTATACACAGACCCGTATGACTCAAGTGCAGCGCGCGCAGCAACAAATTATACGATCATACGATCGGTGTAAGTGCCCAAGCAGAAGGGGCGAGGGATTTCACTTAAGTTACTTGTGTAGCTTAAAGTTGGAGTAAGCGAATGCCCATAGGGGGCTCGTTTGGTGGGAAACGCGGGCGGACTAGAAAAATAGGAGGCTTCTTTCGTTCTTCGATTAGAGATTCGGGTTTAGTTTGTGTTAGATGGGTGTGCATTTGCTCATCGCGAGAGTTACCGCTAAGATAGTTGAAGGGCGGAGAGGGGGAGAGGGGTCGCAGGGAAAGTCAGGCTGCGTTCATACACTGCGTTAGCGTAAGCCAGCGCCAGCTTCTAGGGAAGTATAATTTTTGATCTAGCGTACGCCAGCGTAAGCAAGCATTTTCACGGGTAGTTTTAGCTTGAGAAAAACAGGGCTGCCGTACGGATCGATACCCATACTTTCCTAGTCGCTAGTGATGGTGTACATTCGAAACGCCCGAACGCTGCCAAACAATAACGCAAAGTATGATTGCGGCCTCGCTCCCGTTCCTAGCTATTCTGCACTCTCTTAGCGAGGGATTTTCCGGCTAGTCTTCTCGACGCTGTCGAGAGAACAAGTCAGTAGAGAATGGATGTGGCTCGGTTTAACTCGGTCTTCCCTCTTAATTACCTTATAGTTAGAATCGACCGAAATCGAATCGATTAGAATTCGACTGTTACTATACCACAATCTACCGCAATCTTCCGAAAACGGGCCAGCTTTGACCGAATTTTCTCTAGATTTAGCTGAAAACTCAGTTATACATAGTTCGATCTTCTGAACATGAATATCACATACTCGAAGTGAAACCGCCTGGTGCCGGCGCCAAGAATCCGAATCTTTTCCACAGGGGTAGTTGACCTCCTGAACATGAATGTCACATCCGCTCGAAATGAAACTGTCTCTTCCGCGCCTGCCAAGGCTCCCCTTAGACCACCAAATCCGCTGAAAACTTGTACAGGGGATTATTTGACATTCTCATCACAAGTATGACATTCATTTTTTTGTGCTGACTTCAACGGAAGACACTACGGTCATATGCGCCTGCTAAGGCTGTCTGACCTCAAGGGAAGCATTCCCCTCAGGCTCAGCCTTAAGAGCGCTAAATGGCGTTGGTGTCGAAAAATAAATGCCATATTCGTGATCAGGGCATCAAACAACCCCATTATGCAAGTTTTTACCGATTTTGATGAAAAGGGTGTGCCGCCTGATCGGCGCCTAATGACCCAGTGTTAAAAATGAATGTCATGTTCGTGATAAGGGTTCACAGTGTGCAGGTTTACACCGATGTTTATGAGGAAAGTGGTGGCGCCTGATTGGCGCCTAGTGGCGCCAACGCCAAAGGGGAATGTCATAGTCGTGATCAGCAAATTGAATTACCTTTATGGGCGAAGTTTGATCGAAGATATTTTATTTCTGAGGTTCTAATAATTGAATGGTGCCTCAAATATTTTTATTGGGATTGTAGATTAGACGTTAATAGCACGGTTATTTTTTACGAAATATTGTTTCAGCGAGAAGTGACAAAAGGAGGGAAGACGCTAAATAACAACAAATTTGCGCTTCTCATCGATTCTGAGGACTAACGGTCAACAACTACGTCGATGAAAGATTGTACTACGATAATTGTGTTAGATTTCTCTTCATTTGTACTTTGCCTTAGAAATCGCTAGATCATACTAATACGTGTTTCTTGCTGCTTTGCCAAGTCTTCGCTCTTATATTCCCACAAACCCAGTACCCTTTGATCAAGTCCCATTGTTCAGTCGTCCACCCAATGGACTCGCTGTGGCATGCAATTGAGTCTCGCTATTCACCAGTGCGATCTCAATGATGCCACATGCTCGTTCATATCTCTGATCTGGTCTCCTATTTATTTTTCACGTGTGTTTTTTCCAGAATTATTGAATACAGATTATCTATTTTTTGTGTTTTCATGCTGTATCATATGTGTGGCGCGTTGTTTTTAGTCAGTTTCAATTCGTCATCAGTACAAGCCGCGTTTTAATTTTGGTTTTTCAGTGGTTTTTTATGACGTGATGGTATACCTGTTTTGTTTTTTTTGAAGGGCTGATCAGGTCACGTAGTCCTGTCGAGCATAGGCGACGCGAACATTACTTTTGTTTTCTAGATGAATTTCTGCATCATTTCTTGGTCATACTCGGCGATCAGCGGATCATTTTATAAAGGCGCGCGGCGCCCATCCGTAAGGCAGTGTTTAGACTTCGCGACGGCAGTGCGTTCGGCAATCGATGCATGCTTATAACTGCATCGATCGCGTCGAACGCGCGACCAAAGCGCTGCCGTAAAGTCTGAACGCTGCCTGACCGGTCCTCGAAGGCCTAGTATGATCAAAAGGTTCGCTGTCATGAACATGTACTGTGCTATGCGTCGTCGGTGTTGCATATCTGCGTGATCTCCTTGTTATACTGCAGTTTTCTTGTCATTGATCCATGGTCCGGTTTTCCCAAGTCCCTATAAGACAATTGTATTCATACTTCTCGAGAAATTTAGTTATGATTTGTCATCAAGTTGAGGGGAAGTATGCGCACAATTGAATTGTTCTTCTTCGAAAATCCCCAATATGAACCCTTCGATAATGTTGTTGTTCGTTTTCCTTTTGTTGCTCTTTTAGATACCACCTTCAGATCTGTTAGTTATTACATTACCTTCTCATTAGAAGGGTTTGCACATTGGTCAATAGCCAGATTACCGTCGTAGTTGGTAAGGTCTGGCTGCCATTTATGGACATTTTCACATGTATTGAACGAGTGTCAACGCTTCGTTGAGCTTTATATCCAAGCAGAATATAATAAAAGACAATAATCGTAATATACCGAGTGAACAGGAAGAGAAGACGACACATGGTAAGGTTCTGTGATCCTTGTTCCTTTACCGTTGGCTAGGTTGGTAAATCAGCAAGACAGAGGTAATATGCCGCGCTCGGCGGATGAGTTGTCCGGCCTGGCCGTTCGAGTTTGAATGCTAAAGGAGCGGGAGAGCTCGAAATCTCTGATTATGGGAGTCCCAGCGATGAGCGCGGGACCCCCATAATGGGAGAATCGGGCTCTTCCGCTCCTTTAGCATAAGTTGGCTACGAAATCGTAGATATTTGTGACTATTTTCGGTTTTACATTGCCTTGTTGTCGCCATCTACGACCTGGAAAAATCGTCATTTGCGGGCGCGACGTCGCACGCGACGCCCATCAGCGCGGCGAATTACGATTCTCTTGTCACGTACCCAAGGGAGTCCAGTCTTGAATTGTTTTGGGTTCGCTACTCCAATCGGCAAGTAGCGCACATCGAGAATTGCCACGCATCGCTGCGTGAGGAACCACGCTCTACAACGTGTCATTACGGTTGTCTTGTTCGTCTCCCTTAAATGAGTGTGACAAATGACGTAGCTCCAAATCTGGAGCAGGAAAGGAAGACGACAGTGGGCGTCATAGACAAACTGCGCCTTCATTCACGTGGATTCCTGGCTCGCTTTGTGTGGAGAGAATGGTTCCACAGCGGGAGTAGCGTGGCACTTGTAGTGACGCCAAGGTACCATGCAGACCCTCCGCCCGCATTGCCGTACGGCCAGCCATATACCTCACCATAGCCGAACGCGCTACTTGTCCGCACCCCCTCATTCCTGATTGTTCTTTGCCATAAAAGATAGATAAAGGGCTTTTGTCAAACAAATCTTTCTCTGCAAGGGTCCAGGGGACTAGGAAACTGAGAGGTATTGATCGAATCTTTCTAAAGGGGCGAGGAAATTAAGAGGGAAGAGCGAAGGAAGGAGGAGAAATTTCGCGGTTGACAGCCATCCCTGAAGCGAAAGGTTGGCTGAAGTGCATTTTCTGCTGCGAACTGTGTATGACGCAAATGCCTGCACGTAGATAACTGCTGCGAGCCAAGAAGCAAACACTGCGAGTGTCCCATCCTTCAAGCTCCGTTCTAACAAATGTATGCGAGGTGTTCAGCATGACGCGCTTTTGGAAATGGGTTGTTGCTGTGAGGTCCATACAAGGATCACAAAAATGGGTTTCATTTTTGCTATGCGTTTCTGGGTAGGTCAAAAACTGGGTGAAAAGAATTTGACAAGAATGGGCGGTTTTAACAAACCTTAATGGTTCTGCTTCTAACTTCGAGCATGCATAGTTATGAGGTGGTCACTAATTAGGCCTCAAAATAGATTCGATTAAAGTCAAAATGTAAGTATCATGTGGTAACACACTTGGCATGCACCGACGCAAGAGTGATGTTTTGCAGCGCTCCTATATCACTGCTGAGCGATTGGAGTCGTAGCGGATAGCCACGAATGGATCTGATACACGACAAAAGCGCGGACTCGGTTCGGATCCTCATTGCGGCAACAGTTTTGCATCTGTATCAACGCAACGAGACGAGAACATCCCGAAACAAGGTTCTCACACACAAGTGCTGTGAAGTGTCACAGGAAAGGCGAACGTCACCTGGAAATTGCAGACGCATATCATTGTACTCGTCTTGACACAGTGAACTCGAAACTACCTTCAAAATTTGCGGAACGATTCTCTGAGCGGAGTTATGGAGGTTTTCCTTCACTGTTTTTCTTCTTGTGGGCTGGCGCAGTGAATTTGCACCTGTAGCGCGACTCACAGCTCTCTCCGTGCGAAATAGATATCATATTCGTGTTCAGGGGGTCAAACAACCCCTAGAAACGCCACCTTGAGGAAATCCGAGGTTCTGACTCAACTTCGGAAAAAAGGGGTAGAGATGGTCACGCCTGGATGATAGCCAATACTCCGACTAGCATTGGTGATGACTGCGCTCTTGCACTGAAATAAACCCTTCCTATTACGTAGAAATCCATCCCAAGACCAGTCATCCATGGTGGGTGGACCCCAGCCTGCTGCTAATTGTCCATAGAATGGCCCACATTTTCCAAGTTAGGTCGAAACGCAGATCTGAGCTAGAAATAGTCCCAGGGTAATCGCAACCCTGCCTGAACATAAATGTGATGGTATTTCATTGCAATAACCTTTCTGACATGAGCTACGAGGCAGCACAAGCACACTATCAGGTCACAATGTGGCCACAAGTATATGCCTTCAAACGGCATATACTCGACTTATTTCCATTGCCAGACGCACAGGCACGCCAATGAATGGAAACTGAAAAATACAAAAATTTCCCAGCGAGAGGACCCGATCCACAAAGGGCCCCTTGCCGTGCCATCCAGAACCCGCCGAGTTATCCACTGCGCCATCCGATCCGTTTGCAGTGTGGTGAAGGGTTTGCTGACAAAAACATCACTCTTGCGTCGGTGCATGCCAAGTGTGTTACCACATGATACTTACATTTTGACTTTAATCGAATCTATTTTGAGGCCTAATTATGACCCACCTCATAAACTATGCATGCTCGAAGTTACAAGCAGAACGGAGCCCATTAAGGTTGTTAAAACCGCCCATTCCTGTCAAATTCTTTTCACTCAGTTTTGACCTACCCAGAAACGCATAGCAAAAATGAAAACCATTTTTGTAACCTTGTATGACCTCAACAAACCAAAACAAGCCATGTCCAAAAAGCGACGTTATGACCTGAAAACACCTCCCCTTGTAAGCAGCTTTTGCATCGAGAACGTGTGCTGCAGCTGCAGAAACGCACATGAAAGAGACACTCGGAGTGAGGACGTTTGTTTTTCAGCCCAAAAGTTAATGTTGAGAAGATCCTATGCGTTCTATTCACAAACAGCCCTAACAGAGCAATTATGGTGCTCATCATTGCAGACCGGCGGTGCGTGTGACTCGGCTGTGACGCGACTGTCATCGCTGCCGCGTCACAGCCGAGTCACACGCACCGCCCCACCGGTCTGCAATGATGAGGACTGTACTAAATGTGATCTCTGGTCGCAAGAGTGAGCGTGTTGCAAGCGTTATCTAAAGTACTGCGTAGTTTCTTTATGCAAGGGTCCGAAAAATGCCTAGTGCCGAACCTTATCTTCGACAAAAGATCAAGGATGCCGAGGCGTTCTCGATAAGTCGAAGTTGGGTTTGCTGAGCATATCGTGCATTCTGGGATGACTGTCGTACTAGAGCGAGTGAGGTGGATCCAGGGACCTTCGCCCTCCACGACGATACGTCTCAAGCGGAATTCTAGGAGGCTTCGCTTCACATGGAACTCTTTCTCGAGAAAGAATTGCTGGAGACGGTCGTTAAAACCAACTACTATTTTCAAATATCGGAAATAGTAATTACTATATAACAGGGTACAACATCGCTCGAAACCCACGAGGGTCGCTACATAGACCGCTGGTAGGGGGGGGAAATCGTAAACCTTGGAACAGCACAAAGGTGTCGTCTCTAAGTTTCATGGAGCGGAAGAAAAGCTGCAGGGGAGCCGGATGTAAGGAAGTCTACAAATTATCAAAGCAATTGATTAGCGTATCATTAGGCAGCATGCGGCCCGTAAATAACGCCTAGCCCGTAAATATACATCTCAATCAGATTTGTGCGTATCGACCTTTCCAAACCCCTTGAGGCATGCCTGATGTGAGACTTTTGGGAAGTTTCGGAAATGGTACACTATAAGTGTTAGCATGCCAACATAGTCCACATGGCACAGCACCTTGATGTGTAAAATGACAGCATCAACCCGATCCCTCTCCGCCCCTCGTTTCACCAAAAATTTCCTATCTGTTACGACCCCCATCACTTAACTTCCATCTTCCCGAGAATTCCCTCTCTTCCTGCCCCCAACTTTTCCAAGTTTTCCCGTTTCCACAGAAAAACGGACCGTCCAGCCGTATGCTGTCGTTACCAGTCAGCCTAACCAATAACAATTAAACAAACAGTTCGACAACAATCGAAATACACTTGCAACCAGTCGCGACGCTGGCCAAATAGGGGAAGGAAGCGAACATGAAAGGGGCAGAATTGAGAAAACTCAATAGTCAGGTCGGTAAGTTTTACTCAACGGCAAATGCGGCCTTCTCCACCTCAGAGACCAAGTACGACCACCTTTTTGAGGTTCTCCCAACGATACTGTACCCTGATAATCCCATAAGTAATAAGTCAAAAGGATTCATGATTTCATTTCATGACAAAGGATAAAGTACTCTTCAAGAAATCTCGACACAGTCCTTGTCCAGCGCTTCAGTGAGCCGACCGAGACAAGGCCCTAGAAAAGCCGACGAAAAAGGAGAGAAACAGTTGAGTTAAAAGAATCCATGGGACTACAGAAGATGCTGACTCATACCTTCACACCGTAGTGACTAATTATGCTTAGCTACTCATTACCAGCTACCTCACAGTAAGCTTGTGTTCCTATGAAATGGTTGAGCTTTATCTCCTGAATCTAAGAAGAGAGAAGTCTGGCAAAGCTCGGAAAATCGGACTTGCAGCCCACCGTTTTCACTGCAGATTCTGCGTACGAGATGCTAGTAATATGGGTGTCATGCGATGATGAATGCGATCTTGGTGGCCATTAGATCTGATGGTGGCCAATTTTTGGCGTAGGACTGTGATGTGGTCCACATGGTCGACGTTCACCGCCGACCTAGGCTGAATAGGATGATCGACTATCCTTCGGAGCCATTTCATTTGCGTATTCTGAAAAATGCCGAACAATATGGCGACACCGTTGCTCTGGTGAGAACTTTGACAATAGTACATCCATCTTTAGTTTCAGTCGATTGGAACATTTTATTATTTTTATTTTAGAGAGCAATCATATCGGCACTTTTCTCGCTGACGCTTTCATATTGCTTTGGGTGTGACCTGTCGACATCTTTTACAGCTTGGCTAATGTTTCGGCATTAATTATATTGGGGTCTGGAAAGATGACAGGAAATGGCATATGTGAGGGGACTACCCCAACGTGACTTTGAAATGCACTAAGCTAGCAAAAGAGTTGATCCGCAAGATGTGGACAAAAAATAAAAAAATAGAAGAATCTTCGCCGTTGTTCAGTCTACTTCGGACCAGGGCACGTCGCAGTTGGGCATTCTCTAACTTCGTCTGGTCTTTGGGTTGGGGGTCGTATTTGGTCGCTGGGAGAAGGGGTGATCGTATTTGGGCTAAGAAAAATTTGTGTGAGTTGAGTTTCGTTGCAGGGATGCTGTGACATGCTAGGGTTTTTGTTTGTGTTTACTTATATATCTCCCCCCCCTCCATCCCCTCGACGGCTCGATTCGATGAGGAGGGACAGAGGGCCGGAGTGGAGGGGGGTCGTACGGACTCGACTAAAATCCCTAACTAATGATGTGCCCTGCCCACACACCCGCACAGCACAGATTTGTGGGGCAGGAAATTTCGGTTAGATATAAAATTTTAAAAATAATATATAAAAAAATTGGGAGAAAGTGGTAGGCCCCCGTTGCGCACTTTCCCCTTACATGTGTTATTTACCTCACTCCACCTCCTCCCTTTGACTGTTCGAATGAGTAGGGAAGGCAAAGAGGGGTAGGGGTGTACCAACCCTTATAATAAAGGAGGGGTTCTGTCCGGGGACGTCGAACGCTAAATCCCCAACTATACTAGCGATGTGCCTTGTTTCGGAATGAGACGCTCATTCTACTTCCATTCAGAGTCGCAGTGGCTTATCGAAAATATTTGTCCTAAAGAATAACTTGGGGGGGGGGAGGGAAACCGATGTACAGCACATCGTACTTGTAGTCTCATCCTCCCAGACGAATCTAGTATCAATTTACCTTCCTCATGAGGAATGGCTGGGTGGATTGGTTGGAGCCGATCCTTGACTAGACTGCAAGGTTGTGCGTGTGATAAAGCGTGTCACTTGCTTCTACAACATCACGACAGCTTTGGACTCGAACAGGGGTTGACTTGTTGGGAGACCTCTTCTTTTACTATTTGATAAGTGTAGTTAAACGCACCATTCACTCTCCGATAGCCACCACCGAAGTGCTGAATTATAGGCGAAAGTGTTGAATCCAGGCGGACTCGAACGCGCAGCTCACGCTTTCCGGGGTTCCGAGGCGAGGTGCGCTTATCGCGCTACGCCACCAGGACGCGTGCCTTACCTCGGCGGTCAGTTTGTGGTCTATACAAGTCCCGCCCTGGGCTATCCTTGAGCCTTTCCCGCGTTCCTACCCGGGTGTCTCACGGGGTACTTGTCTCTCTAGATCAACAGCCGCAAATATCTGCAAAAAGACCGCCGTCGTCGGAGGAGTCTGTAAGGACAACTTGTAAATGCGACGCGCGGGGGAAAATGGTGGCTGAAACTGCATACGTATAGGGGCTCAAAAGTGTCGAGAAAAGTTGAGACTTTTTTAGGGTTTTCCATTTCCAAGGTTTTTTGGAAGCATGGGGCTGATCGAGAAGGATAAGTTGGAGTTCTATGTCGAAGGGCCATACTAGAGCAGTGGTGGAGAGAGATTGCCGAGCCCACGATTTCCTCATCACTGGATGTGTCCTGGCCCTTCTGCTATTATCTGTGACGCACCGCACCACGTAGCAGATTCCTTTTGAGCATACCTGGGCAAGAGTTGTACTGGCTTCAGGACCTCTCAAAGCTTTTATCACCTATTGGCACTTTGCAGACCGACGATGACGGGGATGTGAACTTTCGTGAAATTTATCAGTTATCAATACAATTTGCTGTTTTGTTACAATCGATTGGTCCAAGAAAAGGTATGTTGAGCTCTGTTTTTTCCAACAGACATCTGTCAGCGCTGATTGTGGGAGGGAGCCGGGGGGGGAAGCTGAGATGGCAATCTTTGCAATTTTCGCCACGCTTCTTTTGTTGCTCCTTCATGTTGACGAAGCAGGCTCTCACGAGACCTGTAAAAGCTACAATGTTGTACAAGCGGTCCTTTGTAGTGACAGAAATTTGCAAGACTTCGGAAGCTAATCTGTACAAGTGCCACCCCCATCAAGCCATACTACGCCGAATTTTCTTCTGACTTTCACTGAAGTCAGTTATTTTCCATTATCGTTATTAAGGAGAACCTATCCTGCTTGTAATAAAAAAACCGAAGCTCTAGCATGGTATCGGCATTTTTGGGATCTCTCGTATGCGGCGGGTGTCTGTTTCTTATTTCTCCGTGCAGCCACCTAATGATGTCGCTGTGACAGGGATCAATCAAGATTCCACTGTTGGTACTGAACTTCTGAACCTCTAATTTTTCGTGATTTAGAGGAATAATTTGAAAAATAATTGCTTTCAGAAGAAATTCGCTATTATGCTAAACAGAGTGGAGCCGCAGCAGTGGTATGCACGGCATCAAATTTCGCGAGACTGGAAGGAGTTTTTCCTGCACAAAAGGTGATGTTCTGGAAAAAAAGGGAAATATAGTGCCGCATGACGGCTACAACTAATGTTGAGACTAAAAATAAATTCTCTGCAGGAATAGTTCGGCTTTAAACTGAAGGCATGTGTGAGATTAAGCACATCGAGGGCTTTTGAATGCGCACGTGGTCTGGCTCTGCAAGGTGGCGGCGGGACCGACCAACGTTGGAAATGCTGCTTTCAATCTTGCCTCCGGTACATAGCAAGCTTTACCTAGGTGTATACTGCAGAAGTATGGGTCTTGCGCCCGAGTAGCGTTCTCGTGAAAATCGGATTTCTTTCATTTCGCCCTTCGAAAGCTTGAAATCCCTTCGTAGAAGACGTTTCCAGGCGCCGTTCGGCGAACGGGGGAGCGGGGGGGGGGGGCATTTTGCACTTTCGCTGCTTCACTAGTTCCGGTTTACAAGTCTCACTCTGGTGAAACCTGTAAACTCCTGTGAAGCTGGAGCAAGCTCGTCCAACCACCATGATAAAACCTGTCAACCCTCGTGATGGCTCGACACGTCGATGTAGTCGATCGGAAAACGGCACATGGTCCCGGGCGCTACGTGCCCAGTCCTCCTCACAGAACGCCGTTCACGCATTCGACCGTTGGGAAGCATGGTGGCATGAGATGCCTATTTGGCCTCTCTTTGGCTACAGAGAAAGAGAGAGAGAGAGAGAGAGAGAGAAAGAGTGAGGTGAGAGAGAGATAGCAAAGGCAACATATAGTCTTTAGCCTCCGCCAAACAAGTCTGGAAGTTTCATTGATCCCAGGAGAGCTTGCAGTCTTGGCTGAGTGGGAGAACATGGAGAGCAACAGGGGTGGCAAGCCGCTAGGATAAAAGAACAAGTAGGCATGAAAGAGATACGATCCTCTTGAGTCAAAAACTCTCAGAAGTGGTAGCGTGGCTTGCGATTCACAAACGTGTTTGTGGCTCTGCTCTTGGAGAAGTATTTTTTGGCTCAATTGTGATTGTGTCTCTGTTCTATGTAGAACGAGACGACAATTGTCTTAGATAGAAATGCCCTACGAGTAGCCCATTCTGTGCGATGTCCAAATGCCACGCCCACTCCATCTCAGGGAGAAGGAATTGTTCTTTCAGACCATGTGCGATACAAGTGGGTGCAACACAGTAACTCTCCTGTTAAATTTAAGTTTTCCTCGTGATTCACTGCTATCTGTCATAAATTCAGTGAGAGTTTCCGTCTGCTGCCTGCTACAACATTTCCGGTGGAGCAGGATATTACCACCAGTAATGAAGTCAAGCGGATTTCTTTCAGCTGATGAACCTACTTGTAACTCAAATTCCTCACTTTAATAGAGCTGCTTTTCGTTGGTCGCAATGCGGAGACGAGACTGTTAGTCAAACCGAATCAACAGAAGGAGCTAACGAGCGCAGAAAAATCCTCCCCTCAGTCGAACTACGCCTTGGAATGGTAGCTACTATCGTGAAGTTATAATGTAGTTGGGATGGCGGATGTTGGGCGTGTCAGGCGGGATGATTTGGTCGGGTGGCCAAACCCGGTTCTCCCACAGTGCGCTAAAGCGAGGCAAGTGATAATAATTGTATCATACAGTTCCATTACGTTTTCTACCAAAGCTTTTTGTCGCAATGCGCGCTTCAAAAGAAGGGCAGAGAAACGGCTTTCCGCGCGTGACAATACTGCCCATCCCAACAGTCCGAAGCGGAACAACGAGGTAATATATCTTTGCTCATCTGACCAGACTCTGCAGTCGTCTAACCTGTGTCTGGTTTCACTGTTCCAAGAAATGTTTGCTGGAGGACCCCGGGGCAAGAAAGAACTGGTGAATGTGTGGAAGCTGAATTGTGCCTTAGATGTCAGGATTTCAGAATGATAAAATAGAAACAAAATAATGAAATTGAAATATAGTCATAATTTCCAGAACTTTTCCTCGCCATTTAATAATCGCACAGTGTAATGGGGGTACATATATGTGGGAAGATCCTATACATACTCTACCACTTTGTTGCCCTAAAATAGGTTTGAACTAAGAATTTCAGATTCTGGTATTTGCCTCGACAAAGGAATATTGCGAATTCACTGATGCTGTTGTATTGCCTCGCGATTTACCGCCTTGGCATGACGACCTGCCCGGCTCGATTCAGGATGTGCAACACGAACTTGACGACACCCTGTTGCTGCCATTTTCCAGCGGCACAGGTGGAAAACCTCGCTGTGTAACGTTAACACACCGCAACTACAATGCAGCTACCGCCATCTTGAAAATGTAACAACTTTGCATAACTTTCTACTAATGAGGTCCTCCTGTGTTTTTCTGATGAATTCTTGACACAGGGCCTTGTTCGATCAGCTCGTTGTTGAGAGTCGACGGAAGACAGTTGCTGTGCTTCCATTCTACCACGCTTCAGGATTTTGGGCACTCCTTTATTGTCTTCTGGAAGGATGTCACACTATCATTATGAAGTCGTTCCATCCAATTTCTATGCTTGAAATCATTCACAAGTACGAGGTACGTTGTCATTTTAGCCTAAACCATAGCCAAATGCGCTACTTCTCATTTGCGCTTTCCTTTCTGGTATTTCTCTACCTCTGACTGTGTGTTGCGGAGAGTTTCGCTTAGGACTCAAGTGTGCTGCACGACAGGGCGGGGCTGAGCGCCATAGACAGTACCTCGGCCGTCTCTTGCCGCTTCAGCCATTTCGCGCGCTCTCAAGTGAGAAATGTGGCACTTTGTACAGCTCCGACCCATTTTTCTTCCGCACATGGGAAGGACTGGCTTTGCAGACGAATGTACAGTTTGTCGTCAGATTGGTTTTGTTCAAAACCATTTCTGTCATGCAATTGACAACGCATTCCCAAAGGCGTTGTACAGGAAAAATGTAGCTGTACGGGTTCTTTATTAGGTAAGATACACTAAATTGTGGTGCATCAATTTCTGTCCGTTTTCTCTCTTGTCGAATGAATACCGAACAGCTACATCTCTCGTCCTGTTCGTACAGTTCCTTTGTGGTTCAAGTCCCTTGGGTCGAGAACTCAGTTCTTCTTTTCTTGAAAAATTTCCTTCTGTTCAGAATTTGATTCAAGGTGAGACTTTTCGAAAAACGCTTTACAACATGGAAAAAAATTTTATTGTTGATTATTGTTTGATAACTGCTGTTTAACGCCGCAGTACGCGATACGAAAGCTATCACAAGAATGCTGAGTTATGGGCAAAAGTCGGACCACGGACGGGATTCGAACCCGCATCTTCTGCTTACCGGGCAGTTGCGTTCCTATTACGTTAGCGCGGGGCCACTTTTTGACCTATCTAAGATCATGGCAATATTTGTGGCCATAGCCTACAGCACTCACAGCGTTCAACGTGATGCAGCCGGTTAGCCGAATAATCAAACAATAACAGCTTGAAACTTGTAAAAAGCCTTCAGCCTTGCGGTTCACTGCCGATATCGGCTAACCGGCTCATCACGTTGAACGTGTGAGTGCTGTAAGGCTATGCAGCAGAATAGCCATTGACTGAATGGTCAAAGTGAGCCCGGTAGCGTAATAGGGAACGCAACTGCCCTGTAAGCAGAAGATGCGGGTCGAATCCCGTTCGTGGTCCGACTTTTGCCCATAACTCAGCATTCTTGTGAATAGTTTAATTGTCTTCCTCCCTCGGACCATACGGGGCTGTGTGGAATTCCGCAGTCGCTTGGGCTAGAATAATAAAAGGAAGTATAAGAAAAGCATCCATCATAAGAATAATGTCAGCACAAAATTCAATTTTGCATTATAAGCAGCTTAGAGATCATTGATCCCTAATGGTTTTTTTCCAGAGAGGTCGTAACCAGCCTAGGTACATCGTTGTTGGTACTTTTACAGGGGTCGTATCTGGTCACTGGAAGCGGACGGGTCGACATTTGGCTGAAAAATTTATTTGGACACTCGTTCTTCCTCTTGTTTCACAGACGTTATAGAGGTGGGGTCGTATTTGTTCATTGTTGGGAGGGGAGGGGTCGGTTCCCCTTCCGACCTTCTGAAACAGGTCGCCTAACTTTCCGAGATTTTTTTTCATGTGTATTATACACCTTTCCCCGCTCGATAGCCCGATGAGGAGGGAACGGGGGGGAGGTGGGTCGTACCCCCCGCAAGAAAGTTGGATGGTCGTACGAACTTGACCAAAATCCCAAACGAATGATGAGCCCTGTGCCAGCCCTTCTGACGAAAAAATGATCGTACGCAATGCCAACCCGTCAAACCTGACGAACAAGATTGTTTCGTTGCGTAGCTACTTACCGAGTTTTCAGGTTACGGTATGACAGAAATTGTGGTTCTTAGCCACATAACCCCACTTGGGCTTATCGACGAAAAGCATCTTGGTAGCTGCGGTAAGCTGTTGCCAGGATTTTGAGGCTGAGGTGAGGCTTCACGCAGGGCGTAACAACTAATCTGGGACTAACCTCGTGTATAGCTTGATACAGTTAAGAGGCGAAAATGGAGGCGTCGTCGATGGTCCCTACTGTCCAGGCGAGCTTTATCTAAAATCACCGACAGTTATGCGTGGATACCACAACTCTGATGGAACTGCAGATCCGTTCGTGGACGGATGGCTGAGAACTGGTGAGCGATTCAGCTACTGAAATTGTTTTCTCTACAGATCGCCGTAGTTCTGAAGTGTGCGGCCCATTCGGCTAAACTCCTTGACGTCAATCATTCCCTTTTGGACGCCACTCGCACTTTGAGCCGTTGTGGCTTATACACTGGTCTGCGGGTGCCGGTTAAAATACGGTCTTATCCTCTTACTAGGGAGGTCGTTCAGGACGTGGAGCGCTTTTTGAAAACGGTTTTTTGCATGATGTGGGGTTACGTGCATGGAGTACCAAACTGGTGTTCATTTTTCCTGAACGCCTCTGGGAATGCCAAAAATGGAGTGAAAAAGAAGTCCATGGAAACCGACTGTTTTTGAGCCTGAATGGGCTCTAAATCACTCGCAACTTCGGCCAGTTGCTGCCTATAGGGTCCTTATAAAGGTACTGGTATCGATGAGAAAAGTAGTCGCCAATGGGGGGGGTCCTACTTGTGGCACGTAGTCCCCAATTTGGAGCCAAGTCTTTCTCCCACTGGAGTCGCTATGTACATTCGTTTGAGGGACTTGCAGGGCCATTCTGACGCCAGATTGGGTTGATGTCAAGAATAAGTGTCAGAATCGTGATCAGGACCATCGATTACCCCTATAGGCAAACTTTCGGCCAAAAAATTTTTTTGACTTTTTTGAGTTGTGATAGACCGACCATTTGGTCGACAGTGATGACCAGACACACTTTGGAGTTGCGATGACGTAGCGATGACGTGGTTGGGCTGACCGGGGCAGCCGCATCGCGGATTTGGTGCTCATAAGGTCCATTCATACTTGGCATGGGCATGGGTGGCCGCAGAACAAGTGAAAAACCATCCTGGACATTTGTCGACCCCCGCGACGGCTCGCTCAACGAAGATGTCGTCCTACCAAGAGGAGAGACTCATCCGATTTCTTCCATCAAATGCACCTGGAGGAATGATGACTATTTTGTTCTTTTTTTCGATGGCGTTTTGTTGCTAGTTTTTTTGTCTCCGTACCACTGAATGAGGGTTTCGATAACCAGCAAAAGTACGACTTCAACAAAGTGACTCTTGAGCATAACCCAATGCACAGACTCAAAAAGTCAAAAATTTTTTTGGCTGAAAGTTTGCCTATAGGGGTAATCGATGGTCCTGATCACGATTCTGACACTTATTCTTGACGTCAATCCAATCTGGCGTCAGAATGGCCCTGCAAGTCCCTCAAACGAATGTACATAGCGACTCCAGTGGGAGAAAGACGTGGCTCCAAATTGGAGATAAATGGCACTAGAGCTGAAAGTAAATGCCATAGTCATGATCAGGGCATCGAATAACATAAGCTCAGCTTTCAGACAAGTTCTTGCTTAATGGTATGTGAAATCGAAATTGCTGAATAGCACCGACTACGGGCTATAACTATGGATGTGCCTATAAATGGCAGATATCCGAGTAAAATTCATTAACAGACGTATATGGAAGCGACAACAACGGAAAATAAAAAATGCAAAAACGTGCAAGCCGAGGGGAGTCGAACCATCATCCCCCATCCCCACTGTCTGCTTGAGAATCCTCCACGCTATCCACTAGGCCATCCGATCGTTGGCACAGGCACCACTTCGATTGCTTAAGAGCCCTTCGAATTGGCCGTCGACTCTTAACTACGTGCCACAAGTAAGACCCCATTGACGACCTTTTTTCTCATAGATACCAGCACAACCTTTATAAGGACC
>MU922539.1:0-14121 GCA_036418165.1 Cooperia oncophora
AACCAATTGTCGAAGCCAGAAAGAGAAAAGACTGTATTCTGTCGTTTATGTGTTTTTCCTTCGATTGCTGTCGCTCACTCGCTTGAGCAACTGATGGAAAAAAGTTTGCCTCCGCGCTAAACCCTTCTTGCCGGCCACGCCTTATCATCTGCAGCGAACACGACTGTAATTGCGTTCCTTTGTGCACAGTTGCAGTCGCATATAACTGTTGCAGTGCTTGCACGAACGGCCAATTCGATGTCGTGAAACGACTGCTCGAGTCCGACTATGATCACATTTTGGTAAATCAGAACACTAAAGACACGGTGCTTCATGCCGCCGTATCGTCCCAGAATGTGGATGTGTTACAAATCGTGCTTGAGGTTCGGTTTGCACATACGGTGTGCTACAAAAAGCGTTCATGAACAAGTCGTTTAGGCATTCCCGGCTTTGATTGCAAATTCTAACTGCGATGGTTGTTCATGCCTTCACTGGGCTGCTGAAAGCGGCTCTACGGAGATCGTGAAGTGGTATGTCCTTGCATTCAATATTTCTTCTATTTTTAATACGGTTGATTCGATTTAAATATTGGTTCTTACATTTGATATTAGGTTGTTGTGACTCGCCATTCCTTGCCGTCTCGAAGAGAAAGCTCTCAGTTGCATATTGTGCATACTGGCGCTTAGTTACAAACCTATAGTCGCTAAACAGTTCTTAGCGTCATACAAAGCTAATACCATCAAAAGGAGAAAAAAAACAACCTTTGAATGGTGATGGTTGAGCAACTAGGAAGGCATCAGTACTGCCACTCATGCCGCAGAGCCTTCATTACTTGCTATGAGGCCGCGAAACGGGGGCAGTCTTTGAAACTGCGGTCCAAACTACTTGAAAATGAAAGGACTTCTAGGAAATAGTTGAACTGTCTCAAATGCCGTTAGAAGTTCATTGCCTTCGAGCACTTACACGTTCAACGTGGTGAGCTTAGCCGATATCGGCAGTGAACCGTAAGGCTGAAGGCTTTTTAAAAGTTTCAAGCTGTGATTGTTAGATGACTGCTGTTTAACGCCGCAGTGCGCGATCCGAAAGGAAAAAAAGGAACGCAACCGCCCGATAAGCGGAAGATGCGGCTTCGAATCCCGCCCGTGGTCCGACTTTTGCCCACAACTCAGCATCCTCATGATAACTTTCGGATTGTGCACTGCGGCGTTAAACAGCGGTTGAAACTTGAAAAAGCCTTCAGCCTTGCGGTTAGAAGTTCAAACATTCAAGTGCAGCTGCGAGTTCTCTGTTTTCGTTTACAAGTGCTACTTGACGTTGAGTCTAAGGTGAAGTACTAAAGTAAGCGAGCATTGATACTGATATATTTGGTTACTGTTATCTTTTCATGAAGATACATTTTCTTAATTGACATTCTTTTTTTTCTAAATCTGTTGAAACATGCCAGTTTCAGCCTTCTCGAATTCGAGTTTCCCGAGCAGTACATCAAAGAGATTGATTTGTTGTCATGTCCTCCTTACCGGTCCGCTATCGACGTAAATCACGGGGACAACGAATGCAGGACCGCGTTGTATCGAGCTGCCTCAAAAGGTCACACGAGCGTCCTCCAGTACATGTTAGCGGTGAGCAGCTTAATTCAGATAGTCTTGTACATGTGGTCGCATTGAATGGTGGTTTAATTCATATGAAATGACTCTTGAAGTACGTTTATACTTCGCGATTCGGTCGTTCTGACTGTACGATTGGTGCGATCGGTGCCAACCGTGTGCGATCAAAGCGACCAAATCGCGAACTATGAAGATCAGAAAATGGTTTTTCTGCAGTTTCGATGCCTGTTCACTGATGGCCAGATGCGATGTCCTTTTCAACTGGATGTGTACTGTAGTCGCGGCAGAACTCCTCTGATGGTCGCTGCCTACAATCAGTCCATTCCTGTACTTACGTACGTTGCTCATACGTTTTCACTCTTTCATACGGCTTTTGTCATTTATCTTGGTTTTACTGGAGCACTTATTCAAATAGATAGAACAAGAAATAGCTAGCATAGGAGAGACTCCTTTTTGAGAGGTGCCACAGACTCAGTTACTATTTAAAATCACAGTATTCGTAGGAGCGTGTTTGAAAAACGTAATGAGTTTAATTAATCGTTAGCCGTCAAAATCTCTATTCGTGCAGATGAGTGTAGGAGCAAACAATCTATTCCGAGGTAATGGGAGGCTTTTTGGCCGAGATTCAGTTTTCGTTTCGTGTACTCACTGGCGCCTCACTTGTCACCAGGTTCACTCCAACTAGTCTGGTTCAAAAGGCCATCGCTTCAACCTTGGGGCCACACAGTAAGTGAGCGTGTCATTTTGAAGCTCGATAAGTGCGCAATGTGAGTGGAGTGAGCAGAAGTTTATTTGCGAGGGCTCATTAGAGTGTAGGAGGATCGCAAGCAGCATGATATAAGGCCCAAGAAGTAGACTATCATGTCGTCTTCATATTCAAAAGAGAGGTTGTTCTCAGAAGTCCTCGGTATTCCACGCAAATTACCTACTTAAGAGTGCCCTGTAGAAGTGGGTTAAGAGCCCATTTGGAGAATTTCATCTCTGCTTTCCCTAGGCAAACAAATGATGCTGCAACTTTTAAAGTGCTATCGTAGTTTAGAATCAACCATTTAGCATCCTTACGCCCACCTTGTATGTAATAATCCTTAACGGAGCTGTGGATTGTACGTTGATTTTCAATGCCTCCAAATTTCATTCCGCTTTGAAGTCATTCCCTCATCCTTTTTTGGTATTAATTTAGATAATTGCATATTCAGTCGGGTAAACACAGGAAAGTGACTTCTATGAATTTTTAGTTTTCAAAAATGTTAGACTGAATGAAACGCTCAAAGATGGGAGCTCGCTGGATAATAGTTGGAAGTTTCAGCCTCCTGTTAGACGCTGGTGCTGATGTGAATCTGCCTCTGGCGATTCTGGATTCAGAAACGTGCGAGGAAGCTCGATGTGTTGGTGAGGAGTACCTGTTACGATTTCCCTCTCTTTTTAGGTTCATTCAACTGTGTTTCAGTTACTGACTTCTTTTCATTAAGTTCTTTGAGCTGATGCTGATTACTTACTTGGTTACATTGCAAAGTTTGTTTTTTAATTTTGGGAACGCGGGGTTATACGAGCGGACGTGGTCAAACAAAACATCATGCAACAGTAGTACTAAACTTGTTTTAACATGATTCTGTTTCTCGCCAAAGTTAGCTTGCGAAAAATCTCCTAGGGTTCTTATTTCTGAGTTAAAGGATCTGACTCTAGGCAAGGCTCTAACTTCCCGTCATTCTTATCGAGCTACTGTGCTTACTTTTGCCCCACCATGAGCGCCTTTAATTTTCTCATTCTAGAACTTTTGTGTTCTAGCGCTACTTTGTCAATCAATGATGCCTAGGTTCTGGTGCGCTTGTGGAGGCGACACGATCCGATGCGATTCATATTGTACACTTTCTGCATGACCGAGGAGCACTCGATACTGACAATCGAGCTTTGCGCCTAGCTGCTAAGGTCAGACGTAGTAACATTTGCATTTGCTACTCCATTATAATCAGATTGGGCTCATTTTGGGCCAAAAATAGTATTAGGTTACAAACTCATGAGGTAGTATTTCAGAATAATAACCTCAAATTAATACGGGTCTTTTTAACACGGCTTGTTTATCCAGATCCAGAATATAAAGTGAACAAAAAGAACATCGATGTTGGACAGGTAATTGTTAACTGTACTTGTTTGCTTGGTTCATACAGTATCGTTCGCTGCGGTTTAAGGGGCGTGTCAGGCGAGGTGGATTTGGCGCATCGCCAAACCACCTCTAAACCACTTGTTGAAGCGGGTAAGTGACAGCAATTTGTGGAGAACAGCTGGTACGAACAACGTAATGCAGTTGTGTCGCTGCTCCAGTAAGGACTGAAGAAAAAGGGTTTGGCGTTGCACCAAATTCATCCTGCTGGCACGACGCCCCTTCATCCACAGCGAACAAGACTGACTTCGTAATTTGGTACATAGTTTACCGTTGGATTGTTCTCATAAAGGACTTGTGAACCGATCGATCACTGTCAGAAACCGTCATTGCACTTTTGTGTGTAATCTCAGCTCAAAACATATAATGAAGCACTCGATGTGCAGATTCAAGTGGGTCAGAACTTACTGCCCTCGTCGTTGTGTCCCTCCCGAGCTGCAATGCTGAACTGGAACTCTGCTTCGCTGGATGCATTAGAGTCTGACTGGTTCATCGCAGCTGCTCTTCAAATTAATCCTCGCCTTCGTACTACTAGGTGAATTCAGCATCGGTACGCTTCTTATCAAAAATCAACCTCATTTTGCATCAGGTTGTCATTGGCTGCTATAACACGGGTTGATCTTTCATGTAACCGACTAACAGTGTTCCCATCAATTCTATTCCAAATGCCTTCTCTCAGGTTTGTTTTAGCACCATGGCGTTGAGACTACGAATGCTGCTCACAGTCCTTTTTAGATCTCTTAATCTTGCCGAAAATCTCATAACTTCCATTGACATGCCTGGTTTTTATGTCACTTCCACGTCACTTGAGATTCTGAATCTCAAACAAAATCGATTGGAGTCACTTTCTCCCCAGGTTAGTATTCAGAATTTTTCCTTGAATTGGGTTGAACAGCATCTGATATAGTCATTTCAGTTCTTGTCCTCATTGCCTCAGCTAACAACACTCGACATCTCTCGCAACTGCCTGAAGCCAGTTACCGGAATTCATCTGGTTATGTCCTTCACTGAAAGAAATCAACGCTTCATCAAATCATCTTTCATCACTCCCTATGGTTGGCAGTGCTGCTAGAATAGGTCGTATGACTCGAGGAACTCAACAATCTGCAACACCTATCAGCCCCACCAAAGCTGAATCAAGTAGGTGACTTGTTTGAGCTTTTTCGCCCATGTTCTAATGTCTAGACTGTAGCTCTGTGTAAAAACTTCTGACCAGGAAAGCTCAACAAGTCAGCCCGGCTATTTTCAATGATGTGCTGCGCACCGTCGTACGCGTCTTCAGGCGGTGGACTCAAATCTGTCTTCATTTGCGAACGATTCTCTGAGCGGAGATTATGGGATTCATCCCCGCGTAGTTGTTTTACATGCTATCGCGAGGAAACGTGGAAGCGTCTTTACATAAATGTATGGAGTCCTTCTGAAACGTGGTAGTAGAGCGCAACGGGTAGGAGCGGGTTTCCTAGGCGAGACGTCGTAGGATCGGTTCCGGCAGGTCGCGTCTCTCTTGCATTTGTCCAAGAACATTGCCGACAAAGCTTAATATCTCTGCTCGCTTGCACTACATTGTAGGGAACGCTTGTAAGGGGGACCCTGCGATCATTTCTTTCTGAAAGTGTAAACCCCTGTAGCCTGAAAGAGTGCTTGTGCTTGCCCCCCGTAACACATGTCACAAGGGTTTTGCAATGAAATACCATGATATTCATGTTCAGCGGGTCAAATTACCTCTGGGGACAAGTTTCTAGCCGAATCTGATATTTCGACCTAACTTGGAAAATGTGGGCTATTCTATGGGTAATTAGCAGCAGACTGGGTCCACCCACCATCGATGACTGGTCTCGGGATGGAATTTCCTCCTAGTAATCAGGAAAATGATGCAGACGGCACGAATGAGTGAGCCAGGTATTGTTCTTCGCGAAAAGACATGACTGAAGAGTTATTTCAGCTCGAAGACCAGTCATCACCAGTAGGCTAGTCGTAGTATCGCTGTTGGCTACCAGTCAGCCATGGCTATCTAAACTCCCATTTTGTCGAAGTTGAGTCAGAACCTCAGGTCGTTATTTGACTCCCTGAAGACGAATATGGAAGCGCTGTGTGTTCGCTACAGCTAACGCTTCGGCACCAGCGCACCCGCAAGACAAAAAACGGTAAAGAAAACCTCGCTCAGAGAATCGTTCCGCAAATTTTGAAGATAGTTTTGAGTTCACCGTCTCAAGGCGAGTACAATGATGTGCATCTCATTGCAAATGGCCAGGCTGACCTGTTGACCTTTTGGGTGAGAGCAAATTGAAGGTGAACGTGACCACATGTCACCTCGTTCAACTTATGATAAATTTACTAGGCCTTCCACACTTTCTCGAAAAATGAAGGTAAGAAGTAAGAAGTAGAATACAGTAGAACAAGGAAAATATTTGTGCAAACGTGTTTGTTACAAAGTATTATTTTGATTATATTATAATATAATCAACTCTTTCACAACAGAATTTCCTCCTTCCCTTACTGAAGAGCACAGAGGAGGGAGAATGACCTCGTTCAGTTTCCGTCTAAGGGCACGTGCGAAACGGAAACTGAGCTACTTCTTTGGATTGACCCCCTTAATAAATTTAGCAAAAATAGTTGAGTAAATTAAAATTTAAAGTGACTTTGAAGTAATTTTCAACTTTGGAACAAGTGCAAAGAATTTCTTAAGACTCAATCTTTTCATTTTATCTTATTATGACACATTTCCCAACCACCTTTTGGTACTTTTTATGCTGATTTTTGAAAAATGTCAGTGGTCCCTGTTCACGAACGTGCTGCTCTTGGTTCATTGATATCAATTGCAAGCGTTGAAAGTGGTACCAGGTACCATCATAGGGGAGTGGACCACCCATAGGAAAGAGCAGCAAGGAGATTTCATGTCAATATGTTCTCGTGTAACCCATCATTGACGAACCTTTGCGAAGCTTGAAAGCATCACGGTCACATTGTCAACTCTTCGCCTTTGCAGTAAGTATCGGTGATGCCATTGAGGAGCCGTCGAATGTGCTTACCAAACCGCTGATCCGGCAAAACGTGTGGCAGTCCGTAATCAATTTATCCAAGGTAATCCTAAACTATTATGAACAACTTGCTTTTCATTTACTACTGTGTTGAAAAAGACGAAGGCCATCTTACTGAAACCTATATTGTGTTTTCCCAGGTGGATGATGACAGCTTCTTTCCTGATTTTCCCGTGACATCGTCGAGTACGCTTACGACGTTGAATCTCTCTGCAAACAGGGTGTGTCTTTACGAGAGATTCTGGATTTTCTGTGTCCATGGAAAACATTCTTGAATGGCTTTGTGTTCTTCTTCCCTTACGTATGAATTAATTTCAGTTCCAAGTATTCCCGTTTTGCCTTGCATGTACATGCCCACGTCTGTTGTCTCTGAACATGAGCTTTAACCAGCTGGTATCGCTACCTCCAATTCAATGCATTCCTGCACACGTGCGGAATCTCGACTTTTCCGGCAACCTTATCAAGGTGGGTTCTGACTTTTGCAACGCTGTCTGTCTTTTCCTTCACAGGAAGAATCTCCTCACTGCTCACATTTCTCAATGTTAGTCGTTGTTATGAATGATTGATCAGACTATCTTTTCTTTCGCTCTCACATGCCATGCTGCGGTGTTAGCGCAGAGAAAGGATAAGGTATACGTCCCACTGTTGAGCTCCTCAATAAGTCGGCGTTCAGACTTTGCGATGACGCACGACAAACGTGCTGTAACGTTCGTCGATGCGCTACAATTGCAACAGCACTCAGTGCTATAGACACGAACGCAGCCGTTGACGGGAATCGATCGGTGCCGACCGCTTGTGTTTTGAGAGAGTGGAGTATGGGGAAATAGGAGGGTACCATGCTGGCGCGCGTTACAGCGCATCGACGCATGTTAGCGCGAAGTCTGAGCGATGCCGAAGGGAAACGTTTTTTGATCTGTTCGTCCTTCAAGATATATAAATGCCAAACGTGCATTCCCAATGCAGGCCAAACTCCGTTCACGGAGTGAGCTGACCATTCAAGGATTCATTATCCTCCAAATGTTTCTATTGAGTGTTACCTATTTCTTTTTGCAGGAACCGTTCCAATTGCCTTCAATTGTACATACAGTTTGTCATGCTGTGACTCCATCAACAGACTCAACGACAATTGCAGTTCGTCGGCCAAGAAGTCCTGCTAGGCAAAATCGTAGGTTTCATTGAGGTCACAGAGGGAGCAAATCGCAGCTTAAAAATTGTTGAGTTCTTTTTCCAGGGAGCAGATCAAAGTCGGCTGTGCGTTCTCAGCGATCGCTTTCTGTTTCTCGGCATCAGCCTGACATTCAGTTGGAGGAAGCTTGTCAGCACAAGCAACATGATACATTAGAATGGCTAAAGACCCTGAATATCAGTACCAATCAACTGGAATCTATTCCTATAAGTAATCAAAAATAAGGTTCGTATGGGGAGCTTCATAAATTCTTTGGCCCTTGTTTGATTATGTATGAAGAGGGCTTCAAGCCCTCTGCGAAATCATAGCCATCGGTGTTTTAGTCCTGTTACGTGACCAAACGCTTTTTTTCCATTTGGAAATGTGCTCTTCAGGTGCTTTTTCCAAACCTGAGCGTCCTAGATGCTAGTTCCAACATGATAAAAGTGATCAATGCTGATATATCACGATTGAGCAGTTTATCTGTGTTGAATCTGTCAGGGAACAAAGGAATTCAAACATTACCCCCAGAACTCGGAATGTTATCACGGTAAGCTCTTCGTCGTGATTTTCACGGTTCCGCACCCTTTTGTACGATGTCTAAGCGCGACGAGACCGTGTTAGTATATGAGTCAGAATTACTTTCAGGTTGTGGTCTCTTTCATTGAAGGGCTGCCAATTGAAGGAGCCGCTGGACTCGATGGTGAACACGGAAAATTGCAAAACTGTTGAGATTGTAGCTCATTTGAAGACCATTCTGGAAGAGTAAGCCATGATTATTTAATTAAGCTCTTTGCTTCACACCTGCTGTTTACTACAAATCATTTTGTTTTCCTTTGAAAAAAAGGAAGAGTCGCGCTGCCTTGAGGTTTTACAAGCAGCGCTACCGTTGACGTGTTAATGAATCCCTCTACATCTTGAAGACGAATTCCGCACTCACCTCCGTGGGTCCTTTTCGGGAGGTGGATGGATTCGAACTTCAGTGGTACATCCTCTACTCAAAGGGGCACTGGGACGGGGCTAGAAGGTAGTGATGCCCGGGTGCCTTGACATCGCCTGCGCTACAGCACTATCGGCCACACGCCCAATCATAGTCAAACGCCTTAGTTGTCTGCGTCCTCCCCTTTCGTTGTTCTCCATCGTTAAGTGTGTGTTTCGCTTCGCGATCTTGGTACCGACGCAAGCGCTGCATACTGTGATTAACGTGGGCGGGACAACATCCGGTAATCACTACCCTCTGACCAAGATGGGTGCTGAGGACTTGGGTTTTGACCCTGTTTCGTAACATTTGAACGATGGTTCAGTGAGAATTCTCGTCACGCTTATAGGAAAAAAAGAGCGTGAGCCAATGACCATACCCAGCGCTTACAGAGAGTAGAATATGCCACTCAGCCCCCGCCCACTCGAGGCTGATCTCGATGGGGGGGGGGAGAGAGCTACATCGAAAAAGGGGCGTCGTCGACGACCCCCTCCAGCCCCGCTCTCTGCGCTTCTGACACCGGAGAGTGGCATGCTATAGCTGCGGAGCAATTCACTTCACATCGTAGAGAGGACACTCCTCGGAAATGGGTGTACAGTTTGTCTTTGAGAAAACGTTTGAGTCTGCTGTCACGCCCGTGCTTTGCTGTAGTTATGTCACGAGAACTCAAGGATATCTTACCGCAACCACATAGAATTAGTTTCACGTCGTCAAATTTCATTAAATATATGTCGTTCTTTTCTTCTAAATAGTGTGTCTAGTTTTGAAAGATACTTATTTTAGGTCCAAAACTTACCATCACCTCCGACTTCTAATTTTGGGAAGCGATGGTGTCGGAAAAAGTCAACTGTGGGACGGTCTTCGTTCAGAAGCTGTGCAAAAGAAATCTCCATCTCAGGTGATTCCATTGATATTTTCAGCTTTTCTCAAAGTGTACGAGCCTTTGGGCATGGATACGGGGTCAAATTGTAGATGTAGTCTTTTCTAAGGCGACCATGGCTTTGAGATTGATTAGTTGGTAGCTAGAATCGACAGTTTCTTCTTAGTAAGCGCCATGTAAAGGTACGATCCATGACTAGTTCCCTCTTGAACTGGTGGCGCGGTTGGATTAGTGATTTCGTAGAGCAAGAGCAGACGAAAAATTTCGCTCAGTGTTCTGATTTTAATTGCGAAATCGACAATACTACAGTGAGCAAGAACATTGCAGGGTGAAAGCGTTCGCATAGCTGAGTGGAAGTTTGAAGCAAAGAAGCAGAAAGGCGAGGCTGCTCTTGGTCCGATCGGCTTCTCCGCATGGGACTTCACCGGCCAAGTACAGTTTTTCGTGCTAGATTTGCCAACATTTCGTTATTGTGCTTCTCGATAAATCTGCGAAGTCCAACTTTCAGAGGGAGTATCATGCCACGCACCATTACTTTCTCACCCGTCGAACGCTTTATGTTGTTGTTTGGAGGGTGATTGATGGGGATCTGGCCCTTCATGATGTCCAGAGATGGCTCATCAACATCCAGGTAGGCTTCCTGAGCGTACTCCTAAAAAGCCGTTCTTTCAAACTATATCTGTATTTTACAGGCTCGAGCTCCAAACTCATGTGTCGTTTTGGTTGGAACTCACACCGATCAAATCTCCTCAAATCCAACAAAGTTCTCTCACGGCTTTCTTGAAGAAATGGAGAGCAAAGTAAAAGAATTCATGAAAACATTGCGAAAATCCCATTCTTTCCAATAACAATTCTTCGTTTGAGATTCGGTCGCGGTTCATGATTGTTGATGCAGACAAGCACGGCTTACCCCGTGTTCTTGACCTGGTTTTGGTTAATGGCAAAGCAAAAAGTGATATCAAGGTGAACTTCTTGGATTTCTTCACTACATACCAGCAATCTTTAAAATTTCAATTTTCGTTCAAATCTTATCCAAAGAATAATTTATCTCAATTGACGGTTGCTTTCAGAACCTTTTGAATGTGATCTACACCTCTGGTTGGGAAGTCAGAATTGGCAAGGAACGTGCACTAGATCAGCAAATTCCATCCGCCTACATAGCAATGTTAAAAGTTAGCAGCAGTTTTGAAATCTTGACTATGTTGTGCTTGTTCTGCATTTTAGAGCGAACTTCTAGCTTATACATTTTCGCACTGGTTTTTTTATTGGTGAGCTCTACGAGCTTTAGGTGGTCCGCGAATTGCATGTTGAATTACGAAGGGATACAACATCGGCGATAATGACAGCCGAGCAATTTCGCGATCGGACAAAACAACGAATGGTTTCTAAGTTTGGAAGAACATTTAGGTATTTTTTTATTCACACCTCGCTTTGATTTGATTACAGGACTCTTGTCAACCGAACACGCTCTCACTGAAAGGGTCTAGAGGTATTTTCTCATCGCATCTACTAGCCCCAGCAGTAGAAGGGAGAAGAAAAAGGAGGAGGAAGAGGGAGAAAAGGAAGGAAAAAAAGGAGTGAGGAGAAAGGGAAGAAGAGATAGGCTCCATGGTTGACAAGTGTCTTGAGACGGCACCAACAAGTGCAAGTGGGAACTCGTCCGACCACGCCCTTCTTTTGGCTTATGCATGTGTAAGCGCGGTTCACATACCTGGTCAGTAGAGTGGACGTTCCTGAGCTGCCACCTTGATACTGTATCAAGTGCCTCTAAACCTGCTACTTATAGAGATGACATTGAATTTCGCGGCGTTTGTGGATTTCTACATGATAGCGGCGAAATTGTTCACTTCGAGGATGCTGCCTTAAGACAGCTGATCTTCGTGGATCCTCTTTGGCTTGCCGATTATCTTGCTGCCATCGTTGCATTGAGGTTCGAACGCTACTGAAGATCATTCTAATGTAATTCAAAAAGTTGGAAGCATCAGTGAGTCCTGATTCTCCATTCCAGGTCTCCTCATCGCGCAGCCGGTCTTCTTTCTCAGGATGCACTGGTGCCCTTGATAAAACAGTTTCGATGTGTTGACTACGGTGCACCACTTCGTGGATCTCTGTTGGATCTGCTGCAGAAATGCGAGCTGGCACTTCCATGCCTTGCACGGTTGCTTGTTGTACCCGCTCTTTTGCCTGATGAGTATCGACTCAGAGCTGACTATCATGCCGCTTGTGTGAAAGTGAGTTCGAAATCCATAAAAACAGTCGCGACTTCACAAGAATGTCAGGCTATGGGTAAAAGTCAGACCCCGGCGGGACTAGAGCTGGCACCTCCTCCTGACCTGGGAGTGCGCTATTCATTGTGCCACTGGGGCTGCTCTTACTCTCTCAGCTCAGTGACTTGTATGCCGTAACCTTACATTTCTCACACATTTGACCTAATTAGTCGGTTGGATGATATCGGCAGTGAAGAGCGAGGCTGAAGGCTCTAACAACGACAGCAGAAAGAAGTGTGAGTCTGAAAGGTCATGGTATTAGGTTGGCTAATAAGTAATGGCCGTTTTTTTCAATTGAAAAATTTGTTCGAAAAGTGAAACGTTTTGCAAGCAAGTTATATATCATCTGATAGGGTTCGAAAAGTGAAACGTTTTGCAAGCAAGTTATATATCATCTGATAGGAAACTTCTCGTAGTATAAGAATATCAAAAAAGCTTTGGTTGAGGATATAGTTTTTGTGAATTTTTTAGTCGTTGAAGTTGGAAGTGAAGTCGAAGTGAAGTTAGGAAGTGAAGTCGGCGAAAATTAGCATCTTCGACAACTGCCTCTATTTAGAAATTTCATGCTAATAGTTGAATTAATTGAATTTGATTTGATATTCTAATACTACGAGAAGTTTGCTATTAAACGATATTAAGCTTGCTTGCAAAACTTTTCACTTTTGAAACAAATTTTTCAATTGAAAAAAACGGCCATTACTTATTAGCCAGCCCACTAGCAGTTATTAGCCAGCCCACTAGCAGTGGGCTGGCTAATAAGTAATGGCCGTTTTTTTCAATCGAAAAATTTGTTCCAAAAGTAAAACGTTTTGCAAGCAAGCTTAATATCGTTTAATAGCAAACTTCTCGTAGTATTAGAATATCAAATTCAAATTCAATTAATTCAACTATTAGCATGAAATTTCAGGTGGAACAGACGTGAGCCTGCCCAATATTGGCAAGGTGAAGGTTGCCAACTTTGAAATTCTTGAAATTAGTTCCAAAGCGTCCTATTGAGCTTAAGCGATTTTAGCACTTCGAGTAGACGTAAATAGAGGCAGTTGTCGAAGATGCTAATTTTCGCCGACTTCACTTCCAACTTCAACGACTAAAAAATTCACAAAAACTATATCCTCAACCAAAGCTTTTTTGATATTCTTATACTACGAGAAGTTTCCTATCAGATGATATATAACTTGCTTGCAAAACGTTTCACTTTTCGAACAAATTTTTCAATTGAAAAAAACGGCCATTACTTATTAGCCAACCTAATACAAAGTCATTGACTTGAAAGGATAAGAGCGGCCTCACTGGCATAATGGGTAGCTCACTCGCCCGTTCAGCAGTATATAAAGGTCCGAGTCTTCCCAACGTCTAAGTTTCATCTAAAATCCAGCGTTCTTGTGACAACATTCGGAGCGCGAACTGCGGTGTAAACAGCAGTTATCATGATAAACAGTCACAGATCCTATCGAGACTTGTCTATCTTTAGTTGCTGTTTTCTTCAACAATATTCAATGAGTACTCGATATGAAATTTTCATTGGTAAGCTTTCGCTGTGGTAACAGCTTCTTCAGACCTCAAATAAAACAAGCATACATAGTACTTCAATTCCTTACAACAATCAAGCTGATCAAAGTACTAACCAGACTGGGCTCCCTCTTAACAATATAGTCGCCTACACTCCTTTACAAACCATCATATGTTAACGACCTACCCCTGACCGACCTCCAATGCAACTAAAAGTCCCTAAGAATGCGACATGCGTGACAATCGCTAGGACTTCTTTATCACGACCGCTATGCAATCAGCCTCATTGCCTCCATCAGCTCGTCCCTGTTGTTTATTTCGGGGGATAACCGCTTGATAGCGATCGCCTCGAGCAATTTCCTTTCCAATGGGCTTTCCTTCGAGCGGTGCAAAACCGTGACTTTTAGGCGGGGAGGGGCTTCTTGTTGATGAAAGATCGTGCGATGCCGCGAGAATCCGCTTCTGGGGTAAGACGAGGGATTTCGCAAGGCTCGCACGTGTTCGTCCATCCTTACATATAACGGTCGTATCGTTTCTCCAAC
>MU922541.1:5741-16655 GCA_036418165.1 Cooperia oncophora
CCCCTCCCTTCTCCCAACGATGAGCAAATACGACCCTCCCACTGGAATTCTCCCAACAGTGTGAACAGCGCCCGTAAAGCTGGAAAAAATGATCAAAAAATTTCTTCGACCAATACGATCCCCCCCCCCGTCCTTCCCCTTGGGGATTCCTCAACGTTAGACGTACTGTGACTGTGTTAGCGTGTGACATCAGTTTCATTCGCTGGGTACCGTAATCTACAATTTTTTCTTGTCGTCTTTAATGATGCAAGTGGGAAAATGTCCGTCGTCAATGAGAGACGAAATTTCCCAGATGAGAAACTATTTTGGGAAAATATGGGTCCTCACCTGTCTCACGATCATGTTTTTGCCCGAGAGTCTGCACGATTTCATAGTTCGGTGCCCTTTGATCAGATCACCCCTGAGAAACTGCCCGGTCGATGATTCATCGCTGCACCGGAAGCGGAGATGATGGGATGGCTTTTCGGCATCCAGCTCCCACATCAATCACCGTAGCGAGATCAGGGATCCCATTCGGCATTGTTGCCCGTGTGGTCTCACTGACCGAAGAGCGTGACGTATGTAGTCGTCAACTTCGCCTTTAAAAGTCACTCGACCACCCCAAGACCATATCGATGTCAAAGAATATCACCGAAACCGCAGCAATCCAGTCGGCGCTGTCAGTTTTCGGTCCACTAAACCAGTTATGAATGATTGAGCACATAACTGTAAATGATTCCACAGAATAGCCCCGATCTTTGTTGGTTATGGAGAGAAATTCACGTGCAGGGGGAAGCATGGTAGGGGGGGCAGTACATTGTACGACTACATAACTGAAAACGTTGCGACCTCAAAGATAAACTGATGATGCCCTTAATTGACGGCAACACCCCTTTCCCTGACCGCTTACAGGTATAAATTGTAGTTCCTATGGTATTGCCGGAAAACTCCCCCAACAGAGAGAACTTTTTGGTCGATGGCAAACCCCGCCAAAGCATATTGTGCGCAGTGGCGCTCAATAACCAACTTATAGCCGCTAAGTGACTCTCCGGGGAAGATAAAGGAAAAAAATCTATGGAGAACACCGTAAGGACCCCCTGGAAGCCTCACTGTACAAGTAGTCCGAACCTGCTCGTTTTATGCGAGCAAAAAGTCATCCTGGCTCACTATTCGCTTCTTCACGTCCAATGGCAATACCACCTGACAGTGACAAAACCGAGAAAAACTGACTGAACTCGTGGCAAGAAATAGGCTTCGAGTTTTGATGCGGGACAACTGGAACTAGGGAGGCGTCAGACTATCACTTATGAGGGCCACAGCGCCTTCTGTGAAGCCGTGAAAGCAAGAAAGGCGAACGGATCGCCTGAGCGCGGGAACTGCCTTTGAGGATTTTGCATTTGGTAGGGTGGCCATAAAGAAGAATAAGGGTTTGTTTTCACTCTTCGCGATCATAAGCTTGGAAAGAGTTCCGACCTTTCCCAGGGAATACCGATGTGCAAGCGGTTCGGTGTGCGGTCCGTGTATTGGTCCCAGTGAAGGTTTAGGCAGCGTTCAGACCTTCGCGACGGCAGCGCTTCGGTGGCGTGATCCGAACGATCGATACGCGTGCCGTCGCGAAGTCTGAACGCTGCCTTACTGAAAGGCAAGAAGCACGACAAATCCCCAAGACGTGTATGATTACTGCGCCTAGCAGGACATATTTCGGCGCCCCTGAGCAGGCGCTGCGTGCTCTGAGGGAGGTACCTTCATAGCGCTCTTTCAAGCCGCAACACACCAACTCGAACGCCCGCCGTCCCCTCCCGCCCACAAATGTACGACCGATGCTGGTATCGCCTCATTTGAGACGTACAAGGTGAAGCGAAGGGATAGACTTGAAACTGCTGCGGTGCTGCATGAATATATGAGTACATACATGCAGCCGTATCTACCGTAGCGGTTATTGGCACGATGCCAACGGGAAACTCGTCCGAAATTGCTTTTGAGTCGTGTAGAACAAAGGCTTTTTGCAGGTTTTTGATATTTCACTTCGCTTTTTCGTCACTTTCCCACTTCATAGCACCCCTGCTACCATTTTAGACCAAATTATCGTAGCTTATGCTTTTGAGATATGAACTAGTTGGTAAAAGCGATAGGAGTAAATCTTGAGGAGACTCTCCTTTTCTCCTGATTCATCGTTTCCTCATGCAGTAATGGTTTTCAGACGCTTTATCACGGCTACAGTAAGAACGAGCGGACGTGGTTGTTCAGCTCCGTGGCCGTCGGTGCACTGATTTCCGTCGTGCCCACGTCTCACGCCATCGCTACTATCGGAGCTCGACATGTGAGTTTTTTCCAGCAGGGTCACGCTGTCGAGATTACGAAGAAACCAAAAAAAATGGTCTTCAAAACCACAGTTATGCTGAGTTGTTAAGGAAAAAGTGAAATTTGTGCAGTGTTCGGAAGAGGAATTGTTTAGAGGGTGAGCTTTCTGAGGTTGCTCGGTCTTGTTCGCTGCCGATGATTGGGCGTGTCAGTAAAGCTGGATTTGGCGCGTCGCCAGCCCGTTCTCCATCAGTTGTTGAAGCGGGTAAGCGACAACAGTCGGTGGGAAACGAGTAATGCGAACGATGCGATACAGTGTTGTCGCTTTCTAAGGGTGAGGAAAAAAAACGGCTTGCGGCGCTCTCAGGCAGCGTTCATACTTCGCGACAGCAGCGGCGATCGCCACGATCGCCGCGATCGCCGCTGCTGTCGCGAAGTGTGAACGCTGCCTTAAGCCATCCCTTCTTGACCACGTCTCAACATCTGCTGCGAAGAAAACGGTACGAATTCCAGCCCTACGTAATGCTCATACGCAGGCACGCCCTTCCATTTCCGGGATACGCAATGTAACCTAGTCACAGTATGGGGTGCAGGCTCAAACTCCAGCTGAATCGAGCCGTTTTGCGCCATAACTCGGCAGCCTACTGATAAAATTGCATCGCTAACTGCTGTTAACACAATGAAAGGAATTGAAAAGCGATTTTTACTCACAATTGGTGATTTTTACTCACACACATATGGGGCTAATTTGAAAAATTATATATTCTAGGTATTTTTCTCGCTGCTGGAATGCTGACCACAGCAGGCAACTGCCCTCATCCCAATGGCTGCCCACCGAAGTTTGCACGCTTTTCTACTGCTTCGATTTATACAGGTTACTGAGCTTTGATTATCTATTTATTCATTTGTCTAATTTATTTATTATTTGAATCTTAGTCACAATGGCCCATCTTCACAATCGACCATGAATTCAATAAAAAATATTGCGACTGCCAGGGATAAATAGTCAGAGTTGAAGCAGATGTTCAGTCAATTTGCAACTTAAATTGAAATTCGACCAGGGAAGTTCTTAGCTACGATGTCGCCAATAGAAGTAATTGTATGGATGTTGCTTTCGCTGGGCCGTTATCTGCGAATCGGTGCAGGGGTGTGTAGCAACAGAATTCGTCCGGCTGCAGCTAGTCGGCGTGGCTGCAACATGCTTCGCAGCGAGACGAATCATTTTTCGGCCGTTGATAGCGGGAACGCGAAAAGGTTGACTATCACATATTGGTATCAGTCGACGTCATTGTGTTCAACCTAGGGTCAACGTTTTTAGGTTTTTCTTGATTTACCACAGAGTAGGAGAAAGTTCCATTAAGAAGCATGCGACTTCTTTTGGAGTATATCGTTTGCTCTGGAATGTGTGTCATTCCATTTACAGCGCGTTTCACAGAAGTCCGTTAACATCATCTATTAATGTTAGTCTGCTGAGCCGACTGGCAAATCTGTGACTTGGTTCTTTTGCAGAACCACATAAAATAGGAAAGAAAAAAAGCTCATTCGATTTTCTTTTGTATTTGTTTATTTTCCCGAAAAGTTGCGTCTATGAATCCGCCAAACGATGGTAAGTTTATCAGAGAAAAACATGCACTTACATTAGAATTTATCAATTATTGATGAATCTGGCTAAACTTGGGTCAATCATGAACGCCTGTTAGCTAAATCATATTGCTGCATGGCAAAGCTACAGAGCTAGCAACTGCGGTGGTTGAGCATTTGTGCCGCGCGCGGATACCGCGTGGCCGGGCGCTGGCCCGGACGATTCTGTTGCACGTCTCCCTCGGTGGAGAACGTGCTGATCAAACCCAGCCCTCCTCACACGACCCCCCACCCCATGATGCAGCAACGGCAGGCTGCTATTTAGCATGACAAAAATGCCCACTGGTACTCTTGTCTCCAGCGGCCCGGTCAACAAGGATTTTTGCAATCACCGGGTTCATTGACAATTTGGAAGATTATATAGTTGTTGACTGTAACGAAAGCGAGAACTAGCAAATACGACAGAATCAGTGACTGGAATGAGTACGAACTCTCCTTTTTTATACATCGAATACCTAACAACGCTTGGACTTTGTCCACTCTAATGCTAGCAGCTCACCTTTTTTAACTCGCGAAGGCTGCACCCTTTTTGCTGTCCCGTTTTCCTAGTGCTTTCACGCTGCACCTTCGCGTGAGTGTCTACTCGCCGATTTCTCACTATTTATGAAATTATTCACAGTGGCACAAAATGAGGTTCAGAGACGACGGGAATAGTCTTCGTTCTATCGAAAAGTTTGCTTGCTTTTTTCTGCTGAAAAAACAGTTTGGCACCTCGCTCTCGTTATTGAACCCCACTATACAGGCGACTTCAATATTCATAAGGGGTAGCTCCAACTTGACAACAAATCTTCCCAGCTATGAATCGCGAATCTTTTGTCAAGCCTCCAGTGTTTTCAATGCCAAAAATCCGTTTTCTTTCAATATCAGAGGGTGTTACATTGTTGCAGGCATGTATGCCTACTTCGTGGGAGCTTGTGACAGCGCAATGGGTGTCGTTGACTGCAACCCGGTCTTTTATCGTCACAACTTACTTGACACGTTTGCGACAACTCAGCGCTGTGTTTTGCTATTGCCTGTTTCTGGAGACAGGCATCCAATAAAAAACCATGCTTGTTATTCCATGACTGCTATATTACTTTAAACTGATCTAAGTTCTCATTTCGCGTTTTGTTTTTATTCAAGAGGCGTCGTAGCTGCTCCCCAGAGGGTAGTCCACCAGGAATTCGATCTTTCAAATCGCCTTTCAATAAACCTTGGCTTGCCTCTCAAGTAGTAATTAGACAGTCATGCCATAATCCCGAACGACAATAAAAGCGGACGAATAAGGACCCGAATTCCTGAGTGGCCTCAGAAACCACGCCCACTCACAGATCCCATCCATCGACGCCTATAAACGAGCCGCCGGAGTTTTCCCTCTCGAATTAATGTGGTCATTATTAGCTGATCTTAGCAAGGGTCTGGCTGGATGTATGCGAATCGCAAGACAGTCAAATCTCTGAAAGAGAACATGAAAGCTATTGAACTGTTTGAAGTCTTCCTTGTTATTCCTTTATCTTTTCCTAGGGGCCAGATTTTAAAGTTCCATTAGAATGCACACCAATCTTCCGCCACGTTCACCGGCGGTATGGGATCGCACAATATGATGTACTCCCCTATGCTGAAGACGGGTAGTCGTGGCAATTTGAACTCCATTGCACGAACTGATTAGTGTGGGAATCTATCTTGTTCTTTGTTGGACAGAGACGTGACCACATTTGGGTCAAAATGAAAATATCTCTCCAAAAGCATAGCCACCACGACGTTTAGTTGAAGTACGCAGCCACGCCTACCTCATCTCTGGGATTTCGAGTGTATGTGAGCATACGTCCACGAAAGGCGTGCGTCTTTTGCCTCCAAAAAATGGGTGCTACAAAGTTGTGATGGCATGCCTCTCCGCCCCTAGCAGGTACCTTTGTCATTGCGAAAAATGAAGCTGCCCAAGGCGCAATATGTTATTGAATTGGGAGTGAACATAACTGTTTTTCGACACACAAAAATTGCTCCGAAACCCTCTAGTAGGTGAGAAGAGATTGATAGGAAAAGAAATATCCTTCAAAAAATGAACCAACGAATCTTACGGATTTAGCTGTGCTCGTCATCTCTTGGCTGGGAGTCTGTGTTCTATCTCCATTCTCTGATCTGTCTTATCTCCTTCGTAGGATGGTTCTTCCTGTATAGTAACAGCCCAGGTTAGTACTTTCCCAATTACTTTCTATTCTGACCCGAAACGATTCGCTGATAATTCAACCATTTCAGAGCATCATCCTTTGGTCTCAAAGCATGAGCTCGCAGACATCAACGACGGGAAGTCAGCCGCATCACTCAAAGTGAGTTCCGATACTGATCCTCGAACTAACAGGCTGAACGTCCTCTTCAGAAAACTCACTAAAAATGCCAAAGACAGCCCTTGAGTGAAATATTTGGTGAGCAGGTGGAGTGGTCCGCAGTTACAGAGGTTGTGTCTCTTTCTTGACTCAAACGCAGTGGGCACGATGTTCGGGGAGGGGGAGGGCAGTCTGTTGTTAGCAACGTCACTGGTGGAAGGACTAAGTGGGGCGTGACCGAACTCCCTCTAGCAGCCTTACACCAATGACGCTGCCAACAATCGCCTGCCTCCAGCAATCGTGCCCACTTCCTTAACAGTCCCTTTTAGCGATCGCCTGAAGAACCCCTCTCTTTCCACGAACGAATAGCCTGGTATACCCTGTGAGTGGTTGCATCATTCCCGCGGTCCCGGTGACCAGGGTGTCCATGCCGTGGTTCCTCCCATGGACCCAGTCCACCTTGCTTGGCTCCGTTACTGCTCTATTTAGGTGTGGGAGGAAATAATAACCGAACATCCATTCTAATAACCGATGACCCTCTCAAGAACGTAGGCAAAGAACATTGCCATTCAGAGATCAGGTAAGATGAATTAGGGCGCCATATCGACCACAGCACGATCGCTTGTCCAATGATCTCGTCCGACCACGCCCTCTCTCCGCGGTGACGTCCTATTAGCAGGGCCACAGCATTGGTTGGGGAATCCCCATAGGGGGGTCGTATTTGGCCGCCAGGAGAGGGGGGGGGGGTCGTAATGAGTGCGGTAGCCAGTATCGAGCAGCGCAAAGGTGTCAGTGTGCTGAATCCTGTGTAGCGGAACTTGCTTCGTAGAGAACTCGGATATGTAAAAAATGAGTACAAAACTTTCATCCATCAAACTAATCCGAAATAATTGGAATTATTAATAAGTCGACAACATCTCGTAAGTGATTAAACACTACAACTCATACTCTGGTTTGCTGCGGATGATGGGGCGTGTCCGCGATCACGCTTGGCGCTGAGCCAACCTGTTTTTTTTCGACAAACGACAGGACTACCATATCGTTCGTACCAGACGTTTTCCAGCACTTGGTCTCCTTTATCGGAATCAGCAACTATCGGAGCACAGATCTGGCGGCGTCGACACGGACACGCTACATCATCCGCAAGGGAAAACACTGTAGACAAGTGCACAGGTTCGCCATGGACCTCCCTGAATCCTATAGACACATTTGCGCGCGTGGACAGACATTACGCACAAGTTGCACCATCCCATCACTTCTGCGCGGACCTCAGTGCGCGGCGCATCCAAAGTCAGCGTGATCGGCGCTAAACGAACCATATCCTGCTCCTGCTCCACCACAGGATACGTTCTACATGCGTTCCTGGCTATTCGAACACGCTCACTTGAAACGGTACACAGGAAACGGGTTTTTCGCGCGGCTGGGAGTGCTCCCTAAGAAATCCCCATCGCGAGATCTCATGAATCCCGAGAGCTTCAGGAAACAGTTCAAGAGGTTTTTAGAAAGAGAAAATCTTGAGAAGCTCGGATCCGTTCTCAGATTTGTGAAATGTTGAGTTACAAAAAAAATATATTGATTCAAACCTGTTCAACTTGAACTTCAACCCTTCACTCCCCAACGAATCCCTATGGCAGATTTCTCTGTGATTTTCGCGACCTTCATGAACATTTTAGTACTTTCAGGAAGATCAAACCTTCTAATTTACCAATACGCTCTCCTCTTCCCCACAGGTCCGCTTTTGAGGAAGTTATGGTCCTTCAAAGACACCCTACTTTGCTGAAAATTCTCGCTCCATGGCTAATAGCCGTTTGCTCCAGTCACGGCTGCAATTACATACGCATCTCTGCTACCGTACTCCACATCTCGGGTTAATGCATTTTAGGCGCATTTCTTTTTTGTTTTTTTTTCTGTTATGCCGCTTTTTGTTTTTTCGTTTTAGTCATAGTCTCATTTAACTCGCATTTATGCTGTGTTTATGCTACTCATCCTGTTTTTGATTACAAACGCTTGCACATAAGTAAATCAACTCAACTTAGGTAGGACTGTTTATATCTATTTTTTATATCTAATTGTTTATATCTAATTTCAGGAAGTATGTAACGTCAAACAGTAAAAAGGGGGGTCGTACCGAACCCCCAAAAAGGGGGGGGGGTCGTACAGGCCTGACCAAAATCCCCATCGAATGCTGTGCCCTGGCTATTAGTTTCCTCCAGTAGGAGTCTGCGACGGTTCCTTCTACTTTATTCACCACTGAGTCCCTTTGCGCCTTTGCTTCCTTATTTCAGCCCTATTACTCGCGATTTTCGGTCGTGTGGCTCTCCTTTTGAAGAGAGCATAATTTGGTTACCGCATCCAAAAATCAAATTCCAAAAAAAGTTAAGAAAGGTCGTGAAGCAGAACTGCTATGCTACTTAAAGACACATAGTACGCTCATACACATTGAGGGTGTATGAGACTATCAGCCCCCCAGATGTCGATGTGTCGTGGTCCCCCCGCCCAAACATGCCCAGGAATGGAGATACAGGGCCGTGAAACACGCTAATTCTTCCATGCTCCGCCCACTGCCTTTTTACGGCGCAGATTCCCGCCGTTCATAACATCCGTTGCAAGCGCGCCTGTCGCGTGCGGCTCCTTGGCACTTTGCCAAGTCCTTTAATTGCGCTCTCAAATACAAGTAAAACGCAATTTCCTGATGCGGATAACATTGGAGGTGCTACAAAATAAGAACAGAAGATGATGACGAGGGTCAGAACTTAAAAGCAACTGTGCCACTTCTGCAACATCCCTCGGAGGCCACGTATTTCCACGAAACATGAAAATAAAAACGGCATACTCGTTAGTTTAATACAAGCAAGACGCAATTTCCTGATGCGAATAAAATTTAAGGTGTTGCTCATGCTTCAAAATCCATGTACAAGGAGATGAAGATGACACAGGCTAGAAATGAAGCACAACGATGTAAATGTAAACAAAACAAAAATGAAAAAATCAAGGAAAGGCAAATTAGATAAACTGGCCTGTAAATTTCTACGATCCGGCGCCAAAGCCATAGAAATACTTAGAACAAACGAGTGGGACGCTTGGGCTGTTTTTATTTTCATGTTTTGTGGGAATGCGCGGCCCTGATGGATACTGCAGATGCAGCCGAGTTGCTCTTGAGTTCTGGCCCTTGTCATCATCTTCTGTTCTTATTTTGTAGCACCTCCAATGTTATCCGCATCAGGAAATTGCGTTTTACTTGTATTTGAGAGCGCAATTAAAGGACTTGGCAAAGTGCCAAGGAGCCGCACGCGACAGGCGCGCTTGCAACGGATGTTATGAACGGCGGGAATCTGCGCCGTAAAAAGGCAGTGGGCGGAGCATGGAAGAATTAGCGTGTTTCACGGCCCTGTATCTCCATTCCTGGGCATGTTTGGGCGGGGGGACCACGACACATCGACAGCTGGGGGGCTGATAGTCTCATACACCCTCAATGTGTGAGCGTACTATGTGTCTTTAAGCTTGCTCATCAAGTGGCTTGTTTTGGTAATATGATTAGGGAGAAATGTTAAAAAGGGTCGAGCAGGTACATTCCCTTTGAAGATGAATCACAGTTCCAAGGCCCATCGAGAACGCGTAGGCCCTTTGGTTTGTATTTCGACTTTAGTGACCTTCCAAGTGAGGGCAGGGTAGGAGAGGGACGAGGGGAGGAAAGATGAAGGAGAGCACACGTTTAGAAGGCAGCGTTCGGGCAAGAGTTCTGTTCTTTACAATCGGACTTATATGATGCCAGCTAGCCTGACACTAGTTCGCTTGGTTCGTTTGGCTTGGTTGCGCGGTGTCTGTTTGGCACTGGGTTACACACAAACCCCGGTACTCTCTAGCTTCGCTCTTCTTGCAACCTCGGCATTTTAGTTCTAAGTTTTTATACCGCTTTACGCCTTAAAAGGTTGTGAGGTGGAACTCATCCATTAGTGGCTTTAGGTTGGACCTAATCGTCGTCTTCAGAGGTTTTTAAGTCTTAGAATTACAACCTACTCCACCAAGCGCCTCGTCAACTTTAGCGGTAGCGACATCGTGTCAGAACCGCTAGACTTGACGAGCCGCCAAACGTGGAAACCGTTAGCGTAAGGCTTTCCGCTTAAACGGTGGAACCATTGGTGAGTCCGTTTTTTGCGGTATTGGCGTCTTTCCGAAGGGTTCTTGACACGATTTCGGTACTTAACGAGGCGTTTGGTGGAGGTAGGTTGCGAATCTAAAACTTGAAACATGTTCAGGCCTCTGAAGACGACGATTGGGTCGAAACGTTAGGCCATTAATAAATGTTCCACCTATCAACCTCGTAAGGCGCAAAGTAATATAAACACTTCTAACCTCGGTATTTCCGATAGGTTACCGTAACTCATGGGGGCGTCTAGCAAATTGTAGTAAGTCCGTCGCAGGCGCGTGAAAACACTAGCATTGACGCAGAAGTCACAGTGTGCTACAGCAGATGCGCAGGACCTCTGATAAAAAATCCAAGTAAATTTTTGATACGGATAGTCGTTCACTTGTGTTGCTGCGCGCATTAATGACTTGTACTTTAGGCAGAAGAAGAGGAAGTCCCGATACCGTATCTGGAGATCTTAACCACTCCAAGTGTTTGGGGAGTATGGATAGGAGCTCTTGGCGATTTGATCGCAGTTCAGGTAAACCTCTTTATGATCTCTTT
>MU922542.1:4023-15209 GCA_036418165.1 Cooperia oncophora
TCAGTTTTTTTCAAGCCTCTTACCCCTGTTCCTCCGCGTTTCATAATAGAATCGCTCCATTGATCGTTGCTTGACGGCGAGAAAAACAAATTTAGTGTTTGACGTAAGCTCTCATGTCGGTGACACAGCAGATCGACTGGTTGTTGAGCTACATACCAGAAGTAGCACTGCCGAAAAAGAAGTCTATGCCTGCAACGTCAAGTGCACCGCTGAAGTCTTGTTGCACGGAAGGGATGTCTCAAATCGTCAGGTTTGCGGGGTTATCAGGAGCAGTGGCTGTTGCGGTTGGAGCCTATGGAGCACACGGTTAGTTCTGCATCTTTCTATTTGTGTAATTATTGCATGGATGTCTATAACTGTGCATGAATCCGGCAGTTTCTATTTATTATAAAATGGAGTGAATTATGCCCTCGGTTTGATTACCTTATGGAACTTATTGTAATAGGAATGCTAGCCTTATTGGACTTTGTAGCTCCACAGAACGTTTTCAGACCTGCGACAGATAAAAAACTTGGAGACAAGGGCAAACAAAGGGGCGGGACGAGGAGCTAGACAGCCTCCGCGCTCAAGTAATTCATGGTCGTGCTTCCTTGTTCAAGTAGTCCAACTCCTAAGAGACTGTCTCACTCACACGCCCCAGACGACTCCATAGGAGCGTGTTACAGCAGCTCAGTTGTTCTTTGTTGGGGCGGCGGGCATTAATCGGAATTGCATGTCCTTTTTGCTGACCGCGCTCGTGCCCATAAATAATTCTGCTCTCCTTTATTACATTTTATTCATTAGGAGCACATACAGTCAACTGCAACCCATCTCGCAAGGTAAAACGCGTAAAAATCACGAATGATGGAATTTTCTTGGTGCAAAAGCTCGACGCACTATTCATACGCCGAGTTTTTGAAAGTTCCTTTCTTTTTCTAGAGCTTTCCGTCGGGGTTTTGTTGTTTTCGTATTCTTTTCTTTGCATTGGATGATATCTACTACTGGGAGATGCGAAAAGCGATTTGTGAGCCAGGGGTTGCACAGAGACTGTAGGACGGTTTGACTTCAGGGAGCTATTGTGTTCATAGTATTCTTGAGGACTCCTCTTGCTTTTTCCTTCTTTGAGAATTACTTATCAGCTACTGTTTCATAATTGAAGAGCAACTAACCATGACACTTCATGTCTGTAAGAAAACCTCAGGAGGCCTTCATCCGTCGGCAGCGTTTCGAGCGTTTTGAGCGTCCGCCAGTTTCAGCAGTACGATACATACACTTTCTTAGTCGCTTATGGAGCTGAGAACACTGGCGGGTGCTCACAGCGCTGAATTGACACCCATACTTTCCTATTCACTCAACACGCTGCCCGAAAATATGACCGCACTCTTTCGTGGCATTCCGCGGAGTATATGATGCTGGGAGATTGTATAGGACCACGCGTCCCCCACGGCAATCTGTAAACACCGCGTGCTTAAATGGAGCGTACACTCAGCATAAACTCATTGCAGTATCAAATTAAATTGTTTCTCTTCAGAGTCCAGCCTCGCTGTTCGCTCTGATAGGGTCTGGGTTGTCATGACCGTCAGATTTTATTTCATACACAACTTCGGGTGTTGCCATGACCGTTAGATTTCACTTCACACTCAACTTCGGGTAAGTACATGTCAACTGCAGTGCAGAGAAACCTGAACAAATCCTACTAGCGAGTTAATTTAGCTTGCCTGCTGACCTCTCATCGTTTGACTGTCACAATGTTTTCTGGATGCCACACTTTCAGTCTCATTGTCATGTAGTATTGCTGGGGTACGAGGGACTGTCCTGTTGCGAAAAACAGCAGCGAAATGTCGCTGTCGCGATAACAAAACCATCGCGAGAGTGCGCCGATCGTAACCATGATGTTTGCGACTGTTTGCAGCAGTCGCGCGCGACGCCGCCTGGTCCTGCGGTCACATACCCGAATGTCATCTTCATGATCAGGACATTCAAGTACTTTGTTACGAAATTTCAGCGGGACGCTTAGGCTGTAATACGCGAATGTTCATTGAAATGCTTTCCCTTGTTTAGCTGTTCATTCTTGCAATCTTGTTCGCTGCAGATGAATGAGCGTGTCAACGGTGTGGGTTGGCGCGGCGCCAAACCCCTTTTCCTCCAGTTTTTGCCGATTACTCGCTTTAAAACTGGTGGTGAACGGACGCAGCGCCAAATCCTTCCCTTCCTCACACACCATCCGCAGCGAACAGGACTGTACTCGCACTCGAGTACATATTTTTGCTAAAGGTCTCAAATTTGTTGTTTCCTTAAGAGTGGGCCACTGCTGCATATTGACACCGGAGCAACATCGAAGGCTATATTTTGTTGTGGCTCTACCTGCTCTGGTACGAGAGGGAGCCTCAGCGGCACCGGTGACTGTGTATTTCCCTAGGGCCTTTGGTTCAGTGGTATATGCGTTTATTTAGCAAGAAGTCTACCAGTACTGCCTGAATTTCGCTTTTACGTGTGTTTCAATGGATAGTATGTGAATACAGTGAGCCGTATAGCTAGGTAATAGTGACGTTTTCTGCATTGGCTCCAATCAGGGTACAGCATGGGAGATGCTGTCAAATGCGGTGTGGGTACGACCCCCCCCTCGAAGAGGGTCCAGACACGACCCCCTCCCCCTCCTGCTCTAACTGGCAACCAGATGCATGTTCACCACAAATGACTTCCCTGCATAATGGATCGTGGGATTCTGCGAAAGGCCGCACCATGCAATATGAGGCTGAACACAGCATCGACGTTAACTTACGAATTTCTGTCTTAGGATTCAAAATAAAACTCCTCGTTTGATAACTATGTATGACATGCAACTTGTAACAAGGAAACACAATTGAAATAGCGGCTAATGGTGATCATTGATAGGCTGAATTGGTGAAAAAAATAGCCCCAAGGTGAGCGTGTCAGGGCCCAGATGTGCATTCAATGAATGGTGACGGGGAAATAATGAAAACATTTACGACACAACAAAGCGAAACATGGAAAATACAAAAATGCAGAGCTAAATGAAAAAAGGATAACCAGGCCGGCAGTAAATCGTTCCATACTTGGCTATTATCGATCAGGCTGCAGGGCGCAAGGCTGCGACCGCTTTCTTTGGAAAAACGTCATTGGAGCGCGGTTGTTGGACTTGCCAACGTCCTGGGGTCTGTTCGGGGGGGGGGGTTATATCTTTTTAGGTGCGGAGAAGCCTTTTCGAGGAATGACCGTGAGCCCAGCTGCCAACGGGACAAAGTTTGCTACTGTTGTGTATTCTACCTAGTTGCAAACTGAACAATCCCCGTTGGTGAAATATTCCGGATGGGTTTTGGATAGGCTGGGAGTAAATCGCGAGCTGGTTTTCCCATGTCTTCCACGCGAGGATTGCCTTCGTTGCAAACGCAATTTATCAGAGGTTGTAACAAACGTCCTGAAACCCTCCATCCTTTCTGCTTTCCAACAAGCTAACGATTTTCTGAAGACCCCACTAGTTAGGGGCAGATATATTTTAGATGGGTTACCTTTGCGCTACCCCCTGGAGCACCCGAAAAATTGACTCCTTATGTGCCATTGTGAGGATACACCTTTCAGTGTGCCTCCAAAATACATATTTCCCTTCAAATGAGTGGAAGAGGAGCTCGGCTATCACTAATCGGTTTGGTCCGTGCGCCGTGCATTAGGCTCCTACGGAGAGGTGGTGGAAAGGTGTAAATTCTAATTTCAGGTGCTTTTATCCATGCAAGCAGATGTTTGTTTAGGGTTTTGTAAAGGACAACACGCATATTTATTTTGTTTTGAGACGGTATCATTAGTCAATCTACGTACCATACGAGCTTCCTGCTTACAAACTGGCACACTTATTTATTTATAGTTTATGTGATTTATTCTTGCTTATTGATACAGTAAGTCTTTATTATTTAATGTGATCTCTATCTTACTCCGGGGCTTCTGAAGCTTTCGTCGTTCCATATACTCCTTCACAACTATCAGAACTTAAAATGTGCGAAGCATCGCTCGGGCTGTGACGTGACCCTTGAGAATTAGACCCCCCTCCCAGCGGCCATTGTTCGCGACCCCCCTATGCGTTTCGCACACAACGATGCTGTACCCTGACCATAGGTGTACTCGCCTCCTAGTAACGCACTATCTAAGAGAGCGTTCAGACTCCGCGATCGCGCGATCGGATCACGCGATTGGGATGGGTGAAATTCAAACAGAACGGTTAATTTCAGGTAGGCGAGAAAAAATATTTCCGATCAAATAAGGACCTATTTAGTTACAGAGACGGCACGACTGTATCGGAATGGAAAACAGAATGCCTAGAGTCGTTCAGTTTTCACCTACAACTTTATTCTGAAGCTGTGGATAGCGGCCTGGCACTATGGTTCTCTCGTACTCTTCTCGTACTCTTGCTATATTTTGTTCAAAAAATTATGCTTGTCATCATTCCTCGTATCGCAAGAAACCAAAGGAAGCAAACAGACAGTGGTGAAGGCTTAGCAAGGAGGCTGTACTGTCATCAGAACTATATATAAGGAAGTGGATAATTAATCGACAGAATTGAGATGGCGGGACTTGTTGAAGCAAGAAAATGCACATATTTTGTTCGACCATTTAATCGTTTTCGGGGAAGACTCGTGACATTTTCATCTGGGGAAATGCTTCAAGAAGATGCCTCAGTAATGTCTAAAGACTCCACTGCAATGTCATGAGGAATACTGACCCAAGAGCAAGCAGACTATTTTGATGAGCGTTGATGAACCCGATTAAACAAGTGCATTCGTAAAAAGAAAAATGGGCACTATTGAACTTTTCCCCAGTCTGCCGAAATGAAGCCAGTTGTAAAATTCCGAATCTGTGAAAAAAGATCGAAAGGCAACATCAAGCGTTTTTTCAAAACTCAAGGGGTTTTGCACAGGAAGCGAGAAGGAATAGAAAAGAACAGAAAATGAAATGAACAAGTCATTGTTGAATGCCGCCCGCTGAATTTCACCCATCCCAATAGTGCGAAATCGCGCGATCGCGAAGTCTGAACGCACTCTAACGTGTTTTGCTTGGTGAATACGTTTGCTTCTCTTGTCTAATATCGCGTTCGGACTCTGCGATGGCGAAGCCTGAACGCGGTTTAGGTCATTCCCAACTCGATAAAATGCCTTGACGGCCTTGTGCTTACTTTTAACTACTACTTTTGGCAGAACATTTTAGCATTACATTTGTAAATGCTTAATCCTTGCTCTTTCTAGTGATACGCGATGACGATTCGATAGACCTGAGGAGGAAAAAAGCATTCGAAGTAGGATCGAGATATCATCTTATTCACACCTTAGCTTTATTGGCTGCTCAACGTGCGCGCTACCCTTTGGTAACGAGCGCAGTTTTTGCAAGTGAGTAGATTTTCAGACATTTCTTTTTTTTTCTTTCTCAGTAATGATGCAGTACCTGCCTCAAATCAATCTCCCTGGATAAATCATTGATCAATTGCAGGCGGGATCATAATGTTCTGTGGACCATGTTATCACTACAGCCTTACTGGCCAAGAATCGACTCGGCGATTCACTCCTATCGGAGGAGTCCTTTTCATACTAGGATGGCTGACATTTATGCTTTGAGAAGAAAACGGCGAGCTTTTTGTAGATTCAAATGTAGATTATCCTTCTAGTTTGCTCACACAGAACCTTCGTTTATGTCGTCACCCCTGCGTATTTATGCTCACATTCCAAATGAAGGAAATTGCCTGGCATTTAGGCTTTCGGGGTTCGCTTGTAGTTTTCATTCCAAAAATTTTTGTTTCTCTAGTTGCTTCTAGTCTTTAACGGGCGTTTTAATGGACATGGCGCAGTAAATAAACCAAATTGCAAAATTGAACTAGTTAGCTATTCAGTTTCACTTTGGGAGGTCACGCGGGCCCTACTGTTCCCGCTTTCATGTATTATTCTTTTCAGTGCTATTCAACTATTATTATCCCAGCGATTCTTTTTTGGCTGAAACTCTCCACGGGATGGGGTAACCCATTGCTGTGGTCACGGTCGCATTAGCTTTTGACCCTGGCGCCATTATCTTTCTCTTCAAAATAGGTGTAAGCTCGCACACAGGAGTTGTTCGGATGTCCTAATGACGGGTGTGGTAAGCGTCGAGGGAAATCGCTAACCACCCGCCTCGCTGGTGACGGCACCTCAAGTCTGTTTGGACCTTTCGGCGGGTGTGGACTCCTGGCTGTTCCGTGGCAAACGGTGTGCTGGGGCAGTTAGATGAACACTGCAAAGGGAGACAGTGGTTTTTCTGGTTGCCTGCGATAGTGTTCTTTCTCTTGCTAAGGCTTAAAGAAAAAGGATGCTGAGAAAGGGATCATACTTCGGGGACAGGATGCAAACGAACGCAGCAGGCTCCGCTGTCAAGCGTACTCCCTGTCCTCTATGCCTAGATCCATGGGCACTACATGCAGTTCATTCTTGTTTAGGAGGTCATATTACCCTGTAGGACGAGTTTTCCGCGAATTTAATGATCTAGGGCTAGATGGCGCCGACGCCTGCGGCACGAGCGGCGTACAGTTTCGGGGCAAGCGGATCTGTATTCGTGTTCAGGAGGACGAACTACCCCTGGAAACAAAATATCAGCCAAATCTGCCCTCGTAGATCAAAGGCGTAAAAAGCTGGCCTGATTTCGGAAAATTGCTATAGTAGTAGCTGAATAGTGCCCTCTCTTCTTGAACGGTATTTCCTGGAGTGACCGGACGGGAGTTGCGGCCGAATATCATAGAAATAACTGCTTTGGTATGCTTGACTGTCAGTTTTTCATTCATTGGAACGATGTTACTTACTTCAGAGATCGCTCGTGTTTTCTAATGTTTATATTGTCTTAGTTGCCTAGTCCAAGTTGATACTTTGCAATAAATAGTTTAATAAACTGTAAAATATAGAATTTCAGTTATTGTTCTTGATCGGATCCTGATTCGTACTCATTTTCACAGTCCTCGTTCCTTGTATCCCGCCTCATTGCTTGATCTAGTATACCTGCTATTTCAGCATCCTAAAATTTTTTTCCTCGGATGATATTGAAAACAACACAAGTCAACTAATAGAGACATAAGGCACTTTGCGACTGAGGAGATTCGGCGATTCGGGAGACTTGGCGATTCTAGAGATTGCGCGACGAAGCATAGGTGTCGCTCTGGCGATTTCGGAGATTGAGCGATCCGGCGATTCGGGGACTCGGCGTCCCAACGATTGCGCGTCAAAAGAGTGGATGGATATCGAACGGCGTCGGTTTTCCAGCCACTGCGGAGATTCGGTGATACGGTGTTTGGGAGATCGCCGAATCTCTACGCATTGCCGAATATCCTCAGTCTTAAAGTATGAACGCAGCCAAATGTTTGAGTTACAAAAAAAATCACACGCCAACCTTTGCCACATCGATGGGTAATTTTTGATCTCGATTTCGTATCCAAGCATTGGCACCACTATCAAGTAGAAGCTGTACACAATCTTTGTGACCACGCCAAGAAGCCGCGTGCAGTGGGGTGTCACCCAGTTTATTCTGAAAGGATGAATATGTATAACACACGATGAATTTCATCGAATGCGCATGTTATACTTTTAAAAATGGAAGCTCTTTCTGTTAGTCTTTACTCATCGCGGAAGAGAAGCAACAGTTACTTTAGAGTTCATACTTCGCGATCGGATCGCTGTGTCCGCACCATCTTAGCGATCCAATCGCGAAGTAAGACCGCTTTCTTATGTAATGTGGGAGAAAGGAAGCTCTTTGATTCTTCAAGAGCGTTTTGCAGTCGCGAAGAAAGACACGGGTAGATGACTTTAAGAAGGTCACAAGTTCGAGAAAAGTTAATTTGAGAGAACCAGACTGTTGAAAGTAAGGATTGGAAGGTGTACTTGGATGAAATCGGCTTAACACTCCTGCATATATAAAGTTCCAACTGAGCCCTCCGTGATTTGATAAGGTGCATATCATTAGTTACATATAATAGTAACCCATATCTCTACTATGTTTGTCTGACCGTCTGTTTTCCAGAATTCGGTTTTGCTATTTGAAGAGGTCGGAACAGGTATGGGATGGGTGGGGCATGGGACACGATGTACAGAGCCCACATAGGTAATGCTGAGCCCCGCCCACGGTGTGAGAAGTATTTGTCGGAAGTGAGCTGTACGAAGACGAAAATTCATGGTTCGCTTGCAGGACAGCCCAGAAGCCGAGAAAGAGGGAGGGGGGGGTGTAGGGCGCCAACACTGGATAGACGCACGAAATGAAGGTGCTTCAAAAATCCGTAATTCTGCCCCGAGACAGTTTGGTTATCGGAGAAGTCGTTGAAGATGGGATGTGTATAAGCTGAATTGAGTGTGCCTCTGGTGTGCTGCTATTCCGAAATTCATTATTGAGCTCTAAAGCAGTCCAGGAACCAGGACATGAGGACTAAGGTCAGCAAGGGGTCAGCGGGCGACGTGAGAGATGCATACATGCTGAGGGCGGGGCATGCGCCAAGAAGGGCGTGGCGAAAGTCAAAGCTTTCTCTAAAGAGCGGTAAAAATAGTCAACTGCAGGAGGTCAGCGAGTAAGATGAGAGAGTTCGACTTCGGTAGAGACCTAGGCTGCAGATTATTAGTGATTCAGAGTACGGGTTTTGTGCAGAGGAACTACTGTGAACGGTTAGAGGATCCCAAGGTTGAGCGGGTACATTGGAGTTCACTAAGTGACACCATGTCGAATGGAAACCAATAACCAGTCGAGCTCCTTCTGTGACATGGCTGTACCTGGGGGGGGGGGGCGGCTTATCCGCATGCTCTTTCCTCAAGTGAGTTGAAGACAAACACCGCGATTGATATTGTTAACAGCTATATTCAATTACAAAACTATTGTCGCTAAGTGACTCTCCAGGTAAGAAAAAAGCTAAAAAATCATTGGCACCCCGACAGCCTAGGAGTTCTCTGAACCTGCTTGTTTTATGCCAACATAACGATATGCCTGCCGCCATTTACTAACTAATCATTTCTTTGCGTCATCAAATGCTGATACCATCTACCCATGCCAGTACCAGTAAAAAAAACGAAAAACAAGGTGTAAAAACTGAACTTGTGACAGTGAATAGCCTTCAGATTATGGTGGGAGGGACAACTAGACAGAAGTCCCGTTAATTGTTGTGAAGCCTATGGTGGGAGGGACAACTAGACAGAAGTCAGAACTGCCACTACGGCCCTCCGTTACTTGTTGTGAAGCCACTAGAGGGGGACAGCATAAGTGACTGCAGAACAGACTGCTTGAACAAGGAAGGACGCCCGCGAATGGCTTGAAGGCGGAGACTGTCTTTGGAATATCCATTTGATACCGAGTATTCCTCTTTTCAGTACTTAGTGTACAGATGAGAAGAATGGTCGGTATAGAATGGGTAGTTCTTTAACAGAGGGAAGGAGTGCTTAGCGAAGCCGGGCCTTATGATATAAGGAGCGCCGGCGTCATCCAGCGATCCGATTGGTGTGATATAATAATAACAATAGTAGCACAAAATCATATAAGCATACTATGAAGAATAATATATAAGCATTAGAGTTATTAATGCTAGTGATGCGTTACTACCCGACTAGAAATTCTGGCGAATCGAGTTTTTTTTCCCGGGGAGAGATTTGGTTAGCTTTGAGACCAAGGCTAGTTCGACCTCATGAACATGAATATCATTGAACGGATGTGATATTCTTATTCAGGGGGCACAATATTTTAGCATAGAGTCGTCGCACGCAATGCCACCGCTCAGAAAAAATTTCGGTTTGAAGTCATGCTAAATTATCGGACGGCGGGCAGTAAGTGGTAAATCAGTTCTAGTGAGAGAGAGAGATGAGGAGAGGAGAGGAGAGGGGAGAGAGAGAGAGAGAGAGAGAGAGAGAGAGGAGAGAGAGAGAGAGGAGAGAGAGAGAGAGAGAGAGAGAGAGAGAGAGAGAGAGAGAGAGAGAGAAGCGCTCTTTCACTCATAAAATCGAGCTGAGAGCAATTTGTCAATGGGAGGAAGGAATACTTACTTGAGATGAAACAGTGACCCCTGGATTCTCGAGGAGGCATTTCACCACACCAAGATGACCACCATGACATGCCCAATACAGAGCTGTAGAACCTGATTTGTCGAGGCTATTTACCGATACCTGTATGCATAATATATTCAGATATTGCCAAGGCATGAAAGTCAACTACGACGAAAGCAATTCGAATCCGGGTTCACCTGGTTAGCTATACAATCCTTGAGGAAGATAACATTACCCCGTCGAGCTGCTTCGTGTAACGGATTCGGCAATTCTTCAACATTTTCGCTTACAACTGAAATGAGCAATCTTGCAATTTGTGACCAGGTAGGAATTCAAGGCCTGAGAAAAGAACAGAAATAGGAGATCGAGTACGGTATTGTGCGGGATTATACGGAAATTCTCATGGACCATAGATTACCACGGGGCAGTACTGTTTCAACCCAGCCCACCTGATAAGTCTCGCCTCAGGCGCCGTGCCTAGATCTCGAGAATAATGGGTTGGTAATTTTTAAAAGACCATTTAATGTGTGACTGTTCTGTCATTCAAAGGCACATTTAGCCTCAGTTTGTAGAGGCAACCGGTAATATGAGATTCATGGATGGAGGGGTCCAACATGCCGTTGTTGCGGCAAAAGGTACGCACCAGGAGGGGGGGGGGCATTAGTCCATGCGCACAGACTACTTACTAGTCTGCCTCCAAGCGCACTCATAGCAGCAGAAGCATGTTTTATGATCAACAACCTAGAGTTCACCGGATGCTTCGAGGTTTTCTCTAAATCCTTGGAGTTTAAGGGTTCAAACCTTTTTTCACGGACCTTTCGTCATAGACCACCATCATAGACCATCTCAAAACCCAAAACCGCCGCCTTCAAACGAAGTAGCAGCCACGCTAGCATCTGAGGGGTCTGGGGTGTATATGAAATCGCGGAATGTGCCTGTAAAGAATGTAATGTAAGCCGCCTGCGAATGAGACGCGGCATGCGGTTGTAAATTTCTTCGAACATGCTGTGAAAGACGTCTGGGCGCTTCTTCAGTATTTCGGAGCCTCAACCCACTATTGTTATTCTATTTCATCATAAGCAGCCAGGGTATGCTTTACCCATACACGCAGCCTAGATCTCCTCTCCTAGGCTTAGCCATAAATCCTCTCACTCCTAGCTTACATGGAAACCACAGTAC